>JANZLQ010000089.1:42827416-42849658 GCA_026212715.1 Elanus axillaris | reverse complement strand
CCCCCCCCCCCCATTAGACCTTACAACTGTGAATTTTGTATTTCCAGTGGTGAAACCAACCCCACACACTTTTTATTCATAGATGGTCATGATGATACCTTTTTGTTCAATAATTAATTTTGTGTCAGGTTTCACTTGTTATAGGGAGTTGAGTGTCTCATTCAAGGAAATCTGTAATTGAGATACAAATCTGAGCATCTGGGCATCTGTGAAAGGCTTCAAGATTTGTGCAGGTGACTATGTATATGTTTTTAAACATACATTTTACTACCTTAAAGGCATCAACACAGGATGTTAGTAGAGGCTGATCTGTCATCTCTCTGTCTTGTCAGCAGACCTGCTGGATTCTGACAGCTGAACAGAGGCTATTCATTAAAACTGCCAGGTTTTGTCAGACTTTTGTCCCGCTCCCTAGATAATTCAGTCTTACGCATTTCAAGCAGCTTCAGTGGGAACATGACAAAACCTTTTAATTTCACCCCTAAATTCTATGCCTCTCTTTCTGAGAAAGAAGGTTTATTCCCACAGTGATAACCCTTTGCATTTTAGGGCGGTCAGCGTCACTCAGTGCTGCATTAAGGAGTGCCCGGGTTTGCACTGACTCCTTGGCAGAGCAGCCCTGGGCAGCCAGCCTGGGATCAGCTCTGCAAAGGTTCTGGTATTAACTCCCCACCCTCATGAAGGTTACAGAGGATAATGCCACAAGTTTTGCAGGAATAAAGAGCCTTTTTCTTGCTTTTCTAAGGAGGATCTATGCTAGAGTAAGCAAACAAATATTGGACCCAATTTCACATCCCTCTGCTCCCACAGCTACCATCACTGAAGTCAGTAACTCTGCTCATGGGGATGAACGACATGGTATTATGATTCTTAGCTATTCATTCTTAAAGGAGAAGTGTTATTTTTGCATGTAACTATGACCTATTTTTTAATTTTGCTATATATACGAATTTACTCTTCATAGCACATATGTGAATCCTTTGAAATGCATGTGATGCAGAGCAAATGATTGTACCTCAGGGGCGTATTTAGAAAATGCCAGTTTTGTTTATTTTACATTTATAATTGTCTCTGACCATATTATCATTGATGATTTTCCACAGTAGCTTTCCAAGTAATGTTGGTTTGTCTAGATATTCAACATCACTAAAAAGTGCTTAAAATATCAAATGCAAGAACGGTTGTATGTTTTTTCTCACTACTACAGCCTAATACAGATTTGAACCATAAGCCATCTTGTTACAGCTTCCAAAATCAAAGTAAAGCTAGACAATTTATAGCGTAGTACAAACAAACATATCCTGTAAAGATACAGATGTATCTTTCCTGAATCCACAGCATGCAAATGGATGGACCTTATAATGTTTTCTCATTGTTTCAAAGGCATTTGAAAATAAAATTGTTTGGATTGAGAGATTGGTTTGGGACAAGATAATAACCTGTAGTCGTAATGGACAGCTCTTTTATTATGCCGCTTGCTTTCTAAACCATCCTCATCAGAGCTTCTCCTTAAACATTTAAGTATCTCTGCTCCTCTCCGCTCCTTTGACTTCTCTAGTCAGCAGGGACTGAACAGGGTTAGTAAGTGGATTCTTAAGGAAATACAAAAACTCTGTTGCTGGAGCAGAAACAACTTTTCATTCCCTGTAGCTATACCATATAATTTTATAAATTTTATTTTTTCTGTAAGAGATTATTTTATTTGTTGTAGCTGAAGTAATACTAGTAAATAATGTATAAGCACAATGTGTGCATATTATAATTCTGTTTATTTATTTGCTTGTAGAGCTTTTTACCCAGCCTCACCGGCGGAAGGAAACTGATGTAAAGAAAATCCAGAATAAGATATTGTTTCAACTGGAGAAGAATCATTAAGCTGTAACAACCCATACTGAGGCAGACTGTTCCACCCAAGCTCAGCCCCAGCTGGAAGCACACAGCCCTTCTGCAGGGTCAGCTCAGACAAGTGGCGTTTCACCACTGTTCACTCATGCAGAAGGTGGTGTGACAAAACTGACTTTCCCATGTGCCTCCCCTGCTTTTTCCGATCCTGGAACATCCCCTGTGCACCAGTAGCAAGGAGCTTGCTTAGCACCTTCTTGGTGGAAGCTCTCTTTGCACATTACAATTAATATAATTAATTACGTTAATTAATAGGATTAGTCAGGGATCATAATCTTCTTACATAGTATAAGTGATTGCTACCGAGGAGTCTACACCTAAATGCCCCTACCCTGAATGCCGCTGAAGGTATCCTTTGAGCACACCAGGAACCTCAGCACCCTTCTCTCAACTACCTATGCTGTAGACAGCTAGAGTTAGACAAGCTACAGTCAAGTAAATTCTACTTTTCAAGTCCAGTTTATGCTGCCCGAGCACCCAATTTTATAGGAGAAAATGAGGGTATATGATTAGAGGTTAATACTGACTTCTTACCGTCCTAGACTGCGATAGCAATTATTTTGTATGGACAGCTTGTTCCTTCCGTGTGTTTATCAGAGATGGATCCTCTTCAGAAAGGTATTCCCTGCCCAAACAGAACAAAGGGCTATGTCATCTTCTTCAGGAGCAACCCCTGTTCAACTGGGATGCCACGGATTTGCCTCTGGGGACAACCTGAGCTGCAGTAGAGCATGGAGAAGGCTGGTTTCAGGTAAGACAACACATGCAGTTTGCACACTTGTGAGGCTGCTGACTGCAGCCTTCCATGTGGAAGTCACACCAGGAATGAATGCACTCCAAAGGTAATTCTTTAGGGCACCTTCCATGGGGGCTCCCATGGCTGCACAGAGGTGGCTAGGGAGGCAGGTAGCTGGCGTCTTGGTCGTTCAAGAGGGTTTTACCACAGGTGGTAGTCTCTAGAGACTCCATTGCCCATCACATTTTTTCCTCTGGGTTGTCCTCGGCAGTAACTAACGGTAGGCAGGTTTTCTGTTCTTGGTCCCTTCTCATGGGCCTGCCCAGGGAACGAGGGACTCTGATCCACCTTTGAGCCACCTCTCATGTCAGAGTTAGCCTACCTGAGGAGCTTGCTTTTATTCTTGATGCAATGGTGGCATCTCGTAAGACCACTTGCTGTTAATTTCTGCACTGCTCAATGCAGTGTAAGAGCTAAGTATAATGTTGAATTACAAAGAAGTGGTGTGAATAAGAGCATCTGCCAACGTCTGCATATATATGAGGTCAATAGGTTTACATTCCTTCAGGTCAGAAAACAGAACAAGCGTCAGCTCATCCCCATGCCAGTTTCTCCACATTACAAAGTCACCACAAGACATGACGACACATTGTTCCTGCTCTGGGAGGATAGGAATGAGGGCTTGTCTGCACCACTTGGAAGAGCAAACTGGAAGGAACACACACAAGCAATCTCAAGGTAAGAATGCAGCGGAGAACAAGCACATTGGTTTTTCCACAGCATGAAAGAGCTGAGCTCACAGTATATACCTCCAAAACCCCTTAAATTCCTGGTCTTTACTATATTTTTACCATAGTCATTCATACTCCTTAGTAAAACCATACCATATTTATGAGGGACTGCAAGATCTTAGCGACCACATTAGCGTGGTGTTTTCCCATCTGGTGGGCCACTTTAAAGTGATGTATTCAATCTACTGTCCAGCCCTGATGATCAGCGAGGGAGAGGAAAGCAGAATAGTAGCAGGCAACTATGCAAAACCTCCACAGAGGAATCATATTTTCCCACTTCTCATTTGTTACTCTGTGTGGTAATGTATTAATTCCTTAACTAAACTCTTTTGATTATTTTTATAACCCTTAGTGATGTCACTCTGAATATTACTGTTATCCTTATAAATACACAATCTCCTTTCTGAAGAAATTTTAGCCATCCAGCTAACATGCCCTATGACTTTGAAATCAGTACAGTAAATTCATCAGCGGAACTGAAAATAAAATCAGGCCTTGGATGAAAGCTACACTATATATCCCTAAGGCTTACAACTTTGGTCTGGTCCAAGGTATAACTACATGTCCCCAAAAGGAATATCATTCTGATGGGTTTCATATGTTTCTTAGACAGAACTAGACAATTTGAGAGGCATACATATGTGTGCAAAACAAAGTTATGGTTATAAAGGCATGTCCTGGGTTAAGGAAACAAATGTTTTATCATACAGAGGTTTACATTAAGGATAGGAATTGCTCAGAATTGGCAAGGGTAAAGCATACCTTTCAATTTTCTTCACTTTGGCAATATCCAAAGGATCAGACTCCATCTAGCGCACCTTTGCTCTCTGTAAGCAAGCTTGCTGCAGTATAATCTGTCTAGAGTGGAAACAGCCCTGCACCTAGCTCTGAGTCTGGCCAGGGTGTATGTACCCAGCTCTGACGGGCAGCAAACTGGCAAGCCGATACTGGCACGGAGCTTGTCCCCAGCAGTGGACTCTGCTGTGTGTACCTGTATGGACAGCCACACTCTAATAAGATAACGGAGAAATTTTTCCGCTGCAAGCACACTGTAAGGCCAACATATGCATGGGTCTGTTGGAGGCAAGAGTAGGCAACAGGCAAGAGGAGCTGTAACACCGGCACTGCCAGGACTGAGTTCTCATGTTTACTGGAATGCAAAGCCACTGGACAATGTCTTAAAGGCCTGGATGGTCTTTATCCTAGAACCAGGAATGCATCCATTCTCCTCCATTTTAATACAAAAACATTGGACTCTCCTTAAGTATGCCACGTGTGAGAGGTGAAGTTAATGTTGGTGAATGGCAAACATGCCTCTGACACCCATTTGGATCATGTTTCATTGCAAAAGGATTGTCTTCATATAGACTGCCACTGATTATATGTTCAGGACTTATTTTCCATGCTCGGAGACAAAATTTCCTACTTCTTTTTTTGAAAAGCTACAGAACTTCAATATACTTGCTACCTTTGGACCCAGCCCTGTAAATCTTGCTCCCATGAATAAGCCTTATTCACAAACATTCTCATATAATGAGAAAAAGGTTTTGGGGAATCGTGTTTTGTAAGTGCTAGTGAAAAGCTATGCTAGATAGTACCTAGATAAGACAGTGATGAATACACGATAATCATTTTTTTGTATTTATGGCCAGATCCCAACATGCACAAAATGACCATACATATTGAGTAACAGACAAATGAAGAAGTCCATTTCTGAAGACCTGCTTGGATAATGCAATTATTCTTTTCAATGCTTAAAACTTGAATAGGGCTCTGGGAATTAGCAACACAAAAATAATGATGAATATAAAATGCTCCCCAAACAAGAAATTGAGGAAGCCTTTAGAGAGGTCTGGTGGTGAACTTGATAAATCTTTCCACAGTTTTTAATTCTGAGTATTAGTTATTTCATAATCTACAGTGCTTACTTAGCAACTGCTACAGGCTATTGAATAAACTATCACGGCAACATACAGCTTTTGCCATAGGCCAGGATCATAAACTACAGGTGGATTATTTGTCATCCTGAATCTGCCTATGCTGTTGTTATTTTATAACTGCAGATCTCAAGACAATTAACAATGCTGGATATTCATCAACCTTATTTCAAAAATGAAGTAACTGTGATGTAATGAGATGAAGAAATTCGCTTGATACCATTGAATGAATTAGTGTCCATACAAGGATTAGGACACATTTCCTTATTCCTGGTGTCATTCGTAATCCACCACACAAGAATGCCAAACCCACTTCTTACTGCCATTCACTATGTTTCAACAGACTAGGGCATCGAAGAACTAGGCATTAAATCTTCGCTTTTCATGCTTTTTTTTCAGGAAACTCTGTTATGACTAAAAAGAGGACTTCGGTGGCTGCAGAAAAAAGCCCACAATGTGCGCTCTTTCACCATGTAGTTCCTCCCACAGGTCTACCCCTCCCTTCCCTCATTCTGTCCTCCTGAAGAACTGTGAGTCCAACTAAGCGTTAAGGCCTGCAGTGACATTGCTATGACAGATTTTTACAGTTCTTGACCCTTGCAGGAACATGTAGCCAACACAGCCATGATACAAGGCATTTCTCTGGCTCACAGTCCTATGAGGAGCCACAGTTTGTTCTGTGTGACTTTACCACCACCACCATTGCTCGTGCCACCACCACAGCCATCAGAGACAGAGCAATGCCTGGCATTATTTTTCTGATTTGTACCTAGGGACATAGGGAATGGAAAAGACCTGGCTGACTGCACTGGCACAAAGTAAGGCCCTGGATTGAGGTGTGCTGAGAAAAGGCTATCACTGTCTGCTGACAAGAGTGAGGAGAATGTAGCACAAACCTCCCCTGAGAGAGATACCTGCTTTAGGATCACAGGATAACCCTGTTTGGAAGGGACTTCGGGAGGTGTCTAGTCCAATCTGCTACTCAAAGTAGGGCCAGCTATGGGGTCAGAAGGGGGTACTTGGGCCTTCATCCAGGTTGGTCTTGAAAACCTGTACAGGTGGTGACTGCAAATGGGCCACCCGCTCCACTGCTCTGACTGTCCTAAGCTGAAAGTTTCCCCTCATGCCCAGTCCAAATTGCTGTTGTTTCAGCCTATGCCTGTTGTCTCCCACCTTCCTACCATGCAGCACTGAGGAAGCTGGTGCCATCTTCTCAATAACCTCCTTGTCTGTACTGGAGGGCTGCCGCTAGGTCCCCTTGATACTTTCTCTTCTCCGGGCTCAGCAAGCCCTGGTCCCTCAGCCTCTACCCACAGTGCGAGTGCTCCAGTCCCATGACCATCTTGGTGCCCTTCTGCTGAACTCACTCCAGTTGATGAGTGTCTTTTCTGTACTGGCGGAGGCCAAAAGGAATGCTGAGCAGAGAGGGATAGTCGCTTCCCTCGACCGACTGCTGTGCCGCTGCTAACACAGCCCAGGATGCTGCTGGCACCCTTGTTGCCAGGGCAGGCAGGGGGCTGATATCCAGCTTGCTGTCCACCAGACTCCAGGGCCTTTCCAGCAGAGCTTCTCCCCACGCAAATGATCCCCAGCCTGCACCGCCGGTGGGCTCCGTCCCTTCCAGGTACAGGATTTTGCATTTGTTCTTGTTGAATTTCATAAGGGCCACTGCTCCAGCCTCAGTATCTCTGAGTGGCAGCTCTGCACATTTTTTCCAGTGATAATGATTCAGATTGTGGCTTATTGCAACAAGAATCCTTCAAGCACAAAGAATATGCCTTGTTTCAAGGGTGGCTTTGCTTGAGTAAGGACTGTTGTTACTTACTTAGACTATCACGGCATTTTAGGGACTGAAATTCACATTCTTCAAAAGCTCATACAAATTCAAGAAAAGGATTGTATTTACGCAGAGGAGATTCTACATAGAGAAGTCTGGATTTTGGTAGTCCTTTTAAGCTTCAGGAAGCCACTGAGGAGAATAAAATAAGAATATGCAGCCATGATATTTTTATGACATTTCCTTTCCTGGGCCTTTTTTGGGTGGGTAATCAATTCTTTGGTGGGTAGTTGGCATACGGTTAAAAAAATTGTGGTGGAAAATGTAAATGTAGGAAATTGAAGCAACTGATATGCAAGTCCAATAATTTTCATGGATACCCACTGGGTACTTCTCAGGTCCTCTGTGTTACCAGAAGTCAGTTTTTACGAAGTCAGACTGTACACAATTTCTGCATTACTTCCACTTGATAGTGCAGTTGTTCCTGATAGATAGATACCAGTGCAATTAAGAACAAGGTTCATCTTGCATTATATTTACTGAATTTGGAAGCAAACTTGACAACAAATTTCTTTGCTTCTGTTGTTTTCTTCTAAGCACCTATACAAGGCACTATTGTAAATTTTTTAAAAACTAATACTCACAAAATTTATGAAGAAAAACATTGCTGAATTACTCTTTTCTTCTTGTTTTACAACCTGTGAAAATAAGCTCATAAAACTCTTAACTTCCCATGCCTTCCAAGATATTCTGATACTTTTTCTTTGCAACACAGCATGGAGGAAACTGCGGAGAAGTGCTTTCAAGTTTACTTACTATCAGAGCTGTGATGTGAGCTTGTAATTTAGTTTCTGTGTCAGCTGGGGAAAAACTGTAGAATGCTCATCTCTGCCCCCTGAACCCACCCAGATGTGGTATCAGATTCTGATCACTTTAATCATTAAAACTTTTTGTTATTATTTGAATTAGTATAGTATCTAGATAGACTCCTTACAGACCAGAATGTTACTATGCTATATGTTACCCTACTTTTTCTGCTCTGTATTTGTAGATCCCCGAATGGCTTAATTTACCACATTATTTCCTATAAATATAACTTCAAAATAAAGGCAGAAGAATTGTTGTGCAGTCACGATCCTACCATCAGCACCCTGTCATAAAGCTTTTTCTTTTACAGTTGAGTGGGCTAGTGCCAGTAAATACTGCAGAGAGGAATTTGTCCAGGCTGGAATGAGGGCCAGCGGGGACTGTGCGGGTGTGGTTTTTCATTTTAGTATTTCAGCAAGGCGAGGCTGAAAGGTACTAAGTCTAATGATTTACGAAGCAAAAACAGGGTTACAGGGTTCCTATCTACGTGCAACTGTGTATGAGTCACGGAAGGAAGTAATACACGTTACACATTCTACAGGGTAAAGTCACACAAGCTTGTCACTTGGGGTTTCTTTGTACATAACGCAAGTCCCTGTCAGGTTCCTGTTATTGATTTTATTTCACATCCCACAGCTTGTCTTTGTGAATACTGGACGAAGCAAAATCCCAGAGCTAACTACTGGTTTTGGTTATGTTGATGTGACCTAAATGCACATTCTTATGTAAAATCTCTAGCGGTCTGCTAGGAAGACAGAAGACTTTGGCTTGCGGTCCTCAAAGTGCTGCGCTCAAGCACTAGGCCACCAGCTCCGGGAAGCCACTGCAGCTCCATGCCTGTCAGCAGCACTGATTCCATGGAGAATCTTACACCACGAACCTAGCAAATTTCATCCTGCTGCCACACATGCAAAGGGGGAAGCAGGAATGAGAAAGCAAATGCAAAAAAGATATAAACAGAAAATGTGGGAGGGAACTGAAAGCATCTCCCTTCTTGCACAACTTTATCTCCCACTTTCCAAGTTTCTGCTCTGCATCACCTCTGTTATGAGCAGAATCTTGTTTCCCTTCTTGTCTGAGAACACACCAAAAAGTCTAGGCTCAAAAGTCCTTTAGTAATTTAACACTCAAAATCACTTTTCCCCTCATATCCTATGTGGTGTCAATGCATCTGCAAAAATACAGATGCAGAAACAACAGACTAGTGCAACATATATTATACAAGGTGCACATATACGCTCAAGATGGTTTACACAATGCACTGTTTAGTGTTCACAGTAGCAGGCAGGAGATCAAGAAGTCCCAGATTTTAATTTGACTTTGGATACTGACTTGGTCTGTAGCTTTGAGTGAATCATTTGCAACTTAGGTTTCAGTTTTATTACCTGAAAAGATTGGGAGATATTATTTATAAGCCTTGTAGAACTTCCAGGAAAGTCCCCTAAAATCCACCCGTTAATTAACATTTCAACAGCAGCTGAAATGTGTCTGCATGCCATTCACAGAAGGAACACTGTAGAAACAGACAGTACATGATACAGAAGTCATGGCATATTTCTTTTAACAATTGGGTGTATGATAGTGTTAAAGGCCTGGTTCTGTCAAGTACACTGGAAGAAAAATGAGTTATTTTCTTAGGTGCCGAGCTGTAGACCAAGATATTTGAATATGTCAGCATTCTGGAAGAGTCATTTCAGATAAATTATTATGTGTATACTGTCATGCTAATTTGAACAGCATGTCTGCATGCACATTTTAACTTTGAAAAAAATCTGAATCTCCCTTTCTGCTTACTTGCACGTACATTGATATTGCTTAACCTTCATATTCTTACAGAGCTCACCATGAACTTTCCTACATGCTAAATCTATCATACTATATATTTACTTACTATTATAGAAGTCTTTTACCACATGAGTAAATACTGAAATATTTACACAGGTTAACCGTGATATTAGTCTACATAGAATAAAAACACAGTTCCACTGCACTGTTGTTCTCTATTTCAGCATCATATTTCCACCATCATCTTTGTCTCCTCTAGTTTGTTCTGACCTATGTGTACTCGTAGAGACCTTGATGACATGATAATCTTCCAACTGGAGCAGACTATGACTGGACAGTTGCCCCTAGGAAGAAACCCAGGAAGAAACTCTGGTTCACTGAAGCACAACACAGCCATCAGACAAAGCATTACACCCTGTGTGTCTTTCACTGAAGGGAACTGCTTGCCATAGTCACCCTCAGCCAGGGTAGAAGAGAGCGGGAGCGTGCCCACCTTCTCCCTGTCATTGCTGGCAAGGCAAGCCCCCATGCTGAAACAGCACAACAGCCACCCACACTCTGACAGTAACGTTTTCTCATAGCCTACATCCTTTCCGTCAGAAAACTTCCATTTATAGTTCACCATGCTTGTTTTGCATTGGTTTACACATACCAGCATTCAATTAGCGTCTCTAAATAGGAAGGACTATCGGCTAAGGGCCATGCAATTGCAGGCAAACTTTCCCATCAAGGTGTTTGAGATCTGGAGGACTGCTGCAAACCGTCTTTCAGAATTGTTTGATCCACTGTATAGCATTGTGCAACCTGCAATTCTGTAACAGAGAACAATATTGATCTCACTTACCCTCTCTGCCCTTTGTTAGTGGCACCAGATGAGAAGAAAAAAAATCAGCTCCAGGTCAATTAGATGGAGATATGTCCTAAAACTTTAAAAACGGGGATCTTTGATCTAGACAGTGCCCGATTCATAGTAAGATATGTAATCTCCCGAGTGCCTCACTAAAGGGAAAAAAGTGAGAAACTGAATGGCTGTTATATGGTCATCATAATGCAAACTGGAGGTGCTAATGCTGAAAGACTAGGAAATTCAGAAATAAACTTTTCCCTTTTCCTTCAACTGATCTTCTCTTTGTATGACTATATCATCTAAAAATTCTGTATGACTTCATGCTAAAAAAAAAAAGCCAAAGCCGCCTATACTGGAGAGGCCACAATAAAACTGCTTACAAGCTGAATTAGTCACAATGTACATTACTGTGTGCTGTTGAAGTAAGTTATCTGTAGAGTGCAAGTATTCGCCAGTAGAAAAAAATACTGTTGTCCAAGGAGTGAAATCTACATCACTCCTGGTCTTCAGTAATCAAACCTTGTTTGCTACTTAAGTAAAGATTTTTTTTCCCCATTTTCAAATGTTATATAAAAACTGAAAAAGGAAACAAATGAAAAATACAGGCCAAATTTGTGCTGACCCAGAACAGGGTTATTGAAGTGGTAGAATAACTCCAAAAGCATTTTAGTACCATTCTCAGGGGAACCACACATATGTGAGTCGAAATTATTATTTTCTCTGAAGAGGAAGGGATAAAAGGTGAAAAAAAAAAAGGTGAATAGACAAGTGTAAGACTTACTAATTGAGGGAGAAATTGGAGATATTGGATAATATGTTGCATAATAATTGCCAATTATCTCATTTTATTAGGGTTGCTTATTCACAAGTGAATGCATATTATCTTTACAGGTTTGTGACCACAATGTTGAAGTAAAAGGAAATCTTGCAATTCAGTTAGAGAGGGATTCACCTCTATATTTTCTATTAATTTTCCAAACCATGTTTGTTTTTAATATAAATGCATCTGACACCTTTTATAGTATTTGGAAGAGTATTAAAAGAACCAGTCATAATAATTTGATGCCTGCGACTTCAGGCAGCGGCCAGAGTGATATTTAATCTCTGCGTCATCTCCTGCCAAAACCAAACCATAGCACAATGCCACAGTATGGGAAAGGCAATAAGAATCCATTATCCTCCCTACAGTTCCAGCAACTGTTATTACATATGTTATGTTTGAGACATTGCTAAAACTTGCTAAGTGCTTGCTGACACCTATTTCCAGATTGGAATTTGATGGAAATTCTGCTTGAACAAGGATTTCAAGCTTGATTCCTGCATTTCACATATGCCTGCTAGTATTAATTTCAGTTACCCAACTCTACATTTTTAGTAGAGAGCAATACAACTTCAAGACTTATTTCCATGTGATACTTGCACTGTTCAGTAAATTTATCCACAAATAAGGAAGTCATAGCGTTGCTTGTAATTCTATCACTAACTAATCAGCCATATAAGAACCGCACTTTTTGATGTCACAGAACTACTTTTTTTTTTGTAGTATCAATAAACATATTTGGTTTTCCTAACCAAAATTTGTTTGTTTCTGGTTTATGGCTTTGTATATCATGCTACAGCAAAACAGCAACTTCCTCTTTTGAAAAGGAAGGACGGCAATTAATTGTCTTCTGCATTAATACAGAATTGTTACTAATAAAATGGCCTAGCCCTTAACTTTGTTTACTACAGTAAAGCAACCACTAAGGAAAAATATGCTCAGTGACGAAGATTAGGCAAGCCAGAAACCATATTTTGTTTTCCATGTTCTCAGCACATTAATATTTACTTTCTGCAACCATTAATGTAAGGTAAATTCCATTGATATAAATAGAATATAGAATTAACAGCTGTACCTGAAACTCACTGCATGATTAAATAAAACTTTGTTAAGCAGAAGGGAAACAATAGTCACTTGTTAGAGTAAACTAAAACAAAATGTCTGCCTTTTTGCAACAGAATAGCACGGTCTGATATTAAAAACCGCTGAAGGTAAATCCATGGTTTTCTTATTAGGATTACTCTCGTGAGTGGGGAACAAATGTTTCTTTCTGACAAATATTTGCTCCATTCTCTCATATAATGTACTTGCTGATGATCACAAAAGCCAGTGTAAAATGGACTCATATGCTCCTGTCTTGTTGACACCAGCTACAAAAGAAAGCCAGTTACCACTTTTCCAACTAGCGCTTTTTATATAAATCTGTTTTAGAACTACTGTAAATGCTAATGTGTGGGGAAACAAGAGAGAGTACTAAACTAGGGGACTAGTTCTGGTAGTGTAAAGGTGAAATGCTGTTTTCTTATGGGATGCTTCTTGACAATGCTGTACCAGACAGTGCTTTTCTGCCTGCCCTTTGATTGGGTTCCTGATAAAAGCCTGTTACAAGCACTCTCTGTGACCTTCCAACTGAGCTTCCGAGATCTGCAAATACTGTTTTGGGAACAGCAATAGCTAACAGAAAGAGGGTTTTTACTGCACTACGCACAAAAGGAAGAGCGTTAGGAACAACAGCAGTGGCAGTAACAGCGGGGCAGGTGTGTCAAGGCAGGGAAGACTCCCTGCGGACCCATCCCAATTACACTAACATCATATTTCTGATACTGCTGCTGTTCTTTCAGGCCCCTGTACTGATGTTACAAGGACATTTGGTCAGCTGGCAGCACTGGGAGATGGGACATGGGTGCCTGGATATGCATTGCACAGGTCAGTGCCACTAACAGTAACGCTACAAGATTTCCCTTGAGATAAAGCCAAAGATCTAACTCTGCTCTTTCTGTTTTGTATCTACTGCATATATTGTGTATGTCCTTCCACACTTAAACTTGGCTGCTGTGATGTCACATTTGCTGCAGAGCAATGCTAACGTTGTGCAGCCTATCTTCGAGTTTACTTCAGATGCTGTCAAATTTATTCAAACATCAGCAAGAGTGTGATTGTGGTTGGAAAAAAAAAAACAACCACCACCCTTCTCTTTCTGTAAGAGGGAGACACTAGGTCCTGACTACTCCCCGCAGAGACCACAGCTCGTTTTCTTGGAGGCCACTGTGTATCGATAGTCTTTAATGATCTTCAGATGCCTCAACAGAATATAACCCCCTGAAGAAAAATACCCTATGGTCTTAACTTGCAAACTTTACAAGCTCATTTTTATCCATATGGAATGACTTACAGTACAAGTGAGAAGAAAAAAACCTCCAAATGAAAATGCTTGGTGTATCAATGCTTTTACAATGTATTACTAATGAGTTTCCACACCATTTAACACCTTCAGAACAATTCCACTGATCAAACTCCTAATGCAGAATCTGTTAGGGCTTGCCATGAAATAGGTGATTATTATGAAAATCCTAGTAGTGATTTTTTTTTTTTTAAGTATTGTGATATTTTTCTTTTAACCCAGAAGTAAGTTTGTACCACTTCCATCAGTTTACACCAACAAGCTTCATAATACTCACTTCCCCAAATGTTCCATTTTCTCATTTTTCTCAGGCTACCAAGACAGAACTCTGAAAGTGTTTTGAATTTGCACACACAGATATATGCTGAGATCACTTCAGCATTAATGATGAAGGACAACAAATTGTGCCTGTTCTTTTAAGCAAGTTTATAATGAAAGTGTTCCATTATAAAATAATAATAATTACAATACAAAATGCAGATCATCATAAACAAGTATTGCTTGTCTACTTCTAATACTTTTATTTTTGCTGAGTAATCTCTCCATTTCACTGACAAATCTATTTCGGTGGATTTCAGTGGAACTAGTTATGTAAGTTTTAAAACAAAATTAACAGCAGAAAAAATGAGACTTACGTGAAGAGAATTTAGGTTTATATTTGTGACATCATTTTAGTGTCTGACAGTATGAACGTTTCAGTAGGTGCAAAGTCACAGGCTTTTATAGTACCTGTACAGTCTGATGACAAAAGCAGGAATTGGTCACAGAAGTATTACTTTTTTTGGTATATATTTTGTATACAGCTTCTATTTGGAGCCAGAGAATCCATTTATTCCACTATCCACTACAAAATCAGTATTTGTGCTTTTGTAGAGAAGTTGCAGCTATTGCATAATGTAACTCTTATGTAGCGTGTTTATGCAAAAAAGGCCAGGGAACTAGTTTTGGCTAATCAGTATCCCACATGATATGGTAGCAACAGATCCGTCAAAAATTACTCAGAACCTAAATACATAGAAGCTCCCACACACCTTTATTTATCTAGCTCTAATCTTTGCTCTTGAATGCATGCTTAACCAGTAAAAAGGGGAAGAAAAGGCACTGCGCTTGTTGAAGTGAAATGTGAGGGGCATAGATACAGGTTCACCTTTGAACCCAAGTATCTCACATACTTGAACCAAATGAATGTTGTCTCAGCTAGTTACAGAGCACAGACATCACCATTCCAAACAATCAGAACGCCCTGGAAAGTCTATTTTAAGTAGGCCATCTAAATATTATTATTACAGAGTTACAATTACTGTAATGTCTACTCGGTAACTGCTCTCCCATCTTAAAAATAGGCTATCTTTCTACTCCACACTTCCTCTTACTCTTAAGCTACAAATATTACATAAGGACCTACACTTCAGGAACTCCGTACTGCAAATTGATCTGTAAGTACAGAACAAGTGGTACCACAGGTTATTTAAAGTATCTGACTAGCTATCTGAAAATTGTGTACATTCCCTTTTTGCTTAGACAACATCCAATGTTAATTAAAAAAACAAATGTCCTGCCATTATTCATGCTTTTAATGTTGAGATAATTGATATAGCTGGGAAAAAAACCAAATAGTTGTTTATACATGAAGTGATTACTTACTGTTCAAAGAAGAATTATTCAAGAAAATGAGCAACGGTGATTCCCAGAAATCCAGCAATGAATTATGGAAATGTCCCATTAAAATACACTCATGCCAAACAGAAAGATAGACATACAAAGTCTATCGAGGAGATGTGGATTTTCTCCACTATTTATATTAGTCTTTACTCCACACGAGTTTGAAATATATGAAAGAATATACTGCTGAACTCCATGTAAGATATCTGAAACTATTCGCATTGTTCTTTTAACTAGGTTAAATGAAACCTGATCTGGATTCCACTTGATCATGAGACTGGAATGCTGAAAATGCTGTAATCTATTTATATATCAAATTGAAGTAATTTTGTGTATCTTTAAATTTCATTGCATTCCAGTGTATTAACTAAATATTGACAGTTTACAAACTGTTTCATGTCCGAACTGAGAAAGAAAAGACAGACCAACCTGACATTTATCCTAAAGCCAGGATTTACTTCCTGACTTTTAAACTATGGACCAAACCCAGGTCTGCTCTGTGCCTTCCCTAAAAGTGTTGTTCCTGCAGAGATAAATCATTGCTAGTGCCAACACATGGTAATTGCCTTATAATGACTTCAAAATACATACATTTTTTTCAGCATCAAGAACATACTACAATCCCAAACTGGATTTGCAGCTCAGATTTGACTTATGCTTCTGTTCTTCTTTCTGCCTCTAAACCACAAATGATTCAAAATACAACAGAGTGAGGCAGAGAACAACTATGTAAATGAGAACAGCCAAATCAAACAGATGAAAACCACACAGGGCCTTATACAGCCCAGAAGTAATTGACAATAACTAGTCTATTAACAGACAACCTCAGACTCCCCTATGTGAAACAGCACTCTTCAGGCAACTGTTCCATATAATGCTGTAATTTCCCTAAATTATTTATATAATTCCTTAGGTGTGCTCAACGGTCTTTGACATGTTATGCTGAATAGAGGAAAAGTCCTGCCTCAGACTGGTCCTGGTCAAACAGCACAATCGGGTGCAGCACAAGATAGTATGGAAAAAGGAAAGGTACCCATCATGAAGAAGAGCCTATTATGCTAAAGACCTGTCCGTTGACCTGTACAATTGTTCATCTTACATTTTGACCTATCTCAGTTAAGTGAAACACAGCTCCCGCTGACATTTAACAGGTTTTACCGTTGACTTGGAAGGGGCCAGATTAGGCTAACAACAACTGATGAGATTTCATAACATTTATTAATTTCTGTTTGCACTTTAAATATGTTTCCATGTGTGTAATAGTTTCCATTTGTTCTTAGTTGGTCATTTTTTTTTTTCATTAGTTGTTGGATTTGGTGCCTACTATTTTCCATATAGAAGACAATGAACACTGCAAAGACAAAAAAGAGCAATTTTGTTAGGGTCATGAAAGAGGAAATTTCCATGCTTTTTGTCACATGAGACTTTAAGAAGAGCCTAGAGCTAAATTCTGCAGCTACTATTTGCTGGTTCTCTTGATAGTTAGTGGCCTTTATAAATGCAAAAATCCTACTTAGACATTCAAATAACTCATTTGCCCTTTTCTACTCCCTTCTTCCCTCCAGCGGTCTGTAAGCTGGCATTTGTCTTCCAGGTTTTGCAGTCAAAGTCTTGCAGCTTGAAATTCAAAAGGACTTGAAATTCAAATTAGCATTGCATCTCAGTCCGGTTTGAGATCATTTGTGGTAATTAAGATGATGTGTGTGCCTGTGTAAGCTCCATGAGTGTTTAAGGTTTTTAATGTACAGCTTTTATGCCTTTCTGAATGATATACAGATTTAAGCTATGATCAGTGGGAAGAACCATCTTTTGCCTATTTAAAATCATATAAACGAGCAAACAGAACATTTTAATACCATTTTTCACTGGATATATACATGCAGTCAGTGTTTGAGTCTTTATAGCTTACACTCTAGAGGAGCTTCTTTTTTGGTCTTCTATCATCTGTGATATCATTTCTGCTCTCTCAGTCTCTGAGGCTGAGAGATTTTGTGAAAGATACACCTCTTTTGCATGACCAGTGCATGATCCTTAAATGCCAAGATATGTAAATTCACCTGCAGTCCCCAAACAGCAGAACCACAAGTGCGGAAAGCTGCTAATAGCTCTCATTGCTACTGAAACTGTGTCAAGCCATGCTCCTAGTGAAATGTCTAATGGTAGAAGGTGATGGAGAAAGAGTGGAAGAATTACACAAAACTCTGTCACACAACACAGGAGCACTGAAAAGGAGTGTGCTGCCCTCACCACTGCCTGCTAAATCTGTCCTTGCCAGATCTCGAAAAAACAGGAACACGCACACATACACACAGAAACCACGGGAGTCCTATACAGTTGACACTCACAGAAACTCCAACAGGAGTCATGTGGGAGTTTCTTTTAAATAACTGTGGCAGATGTTTTTCTTGAAGGCAAAAAAGGAATATATATACATGCTTAACACTTAAACAAAAATTTCAGTATGTTTGTACCCAACATACTAGAATATTGTTCAGCACTAATTCAACCTTGCAAAAACATTATCAGTGTAATGTTGCCAAGGCCATTGTGTGGATTATTTGTGTGTATCTTGGCTAACTTGGCCATGGGCTGTAGCAATTTTTATACTTGACTTTTCAGAAACTTTTCTGGTTTGTTAGTGAATCAGTTTATCTTGTTCATTCTTCTTCCTCATCCTTTCCCTATTTTACCTTTTATTAATTTCCCTTTCTCCTTTGCTAAATGGCAGCCAAATAGCCCATTCCTCATTACATTTTAGCTTACATTCAAATATTCATATATACACAGTTCATGAATGGAGGGTTTAGTGAATGACAGTTTCAGTCTGGGATTTAGAATTTTATAATTTCAAATGTTAATTTATTCTGAACAACAACAGTGACAAATGAATGGATTCTAAAATAGAACCTTTGCTATTTTAAATTTCAGACCTATTTAAATTCAAAGACCACTCTACCCTACTAATGCATATTTTCATACAGTAAAGTAATGTATTAGTTGCATGAAAATGAGAAGAAACTAACTTTTCGTTTTGGTTTACTGCACTGACAGGAAAAACATCTGTTCTTACAGCTTAGCACCCTACCATTCGACAGCCTACTGGTAGGTATTCAGTGTTGAAAAAAATGTTACCCTATCCGTTACGGGTCTGTGTACCTATATGACGAGAAAGAACTTCATCCCACTAATTATGTATCAGTCTCCTTCCTATAATAATTTTGAAAGATCATTTGTAGGGGAAGGTCTGGTGGAATAACTTCTGCCTCTCTTTTCATGGCTCCCTTGCATGTTTTTAAAATGTCACTTCTTGAGGGAGACTTTTTTGATTTCACGTTTTACTGAAATGAAATACCACACACAAATTCAATAGTCGATCAATAAGAGTCTTCACAACTACCTCATATCATTGTATATTTAAAATGTACTATTTTAAAGCAAAGAAAATGTTAAATATTACAGTTTGGGGGAGATTGTGCCACCTTTGCTCATGATAAACAGTACTCCACAGAATGCCTTATTGACTGAAAATTATTTGTTGGATTGACTCACTCTTAACGTTCTGGCATCCTGCACCTTTCCACTGATATGCCTATTATTTACCTGTGTGGGGACAGTGTTTTTAAAATGTATTCCTATCCCAAATGGTTTTATCATATGTTGTCCTGAATATATTGGATTAATATGCCCAAGTGCTTCCTGTTTGAAAATTAAGACATTTTAAAAAATCCATATACAAAAGTTATCTCAAGTCTTTACTGTTTCCTGTAGGTAACTATTCCTTGCCCTTGTGAAATTTTCTCCAAAGATTATCATCATCATTTATAGAAGATCTATGCCACATACAATCCCAGGTGCTTCGCCTCCCTACAGCTTTCATACTAACCTGAAAAACCTCCCAGAACTCCTGCTGACCTCATTGGCATATGTGGTAGAAACAGTAGTGCTGTATAATATGTTGCATTATTATACATCTTCAGCCATATGGCTTTCCCTTGGCTATTTAATCCACCGTTGTTGTGACTAATTTAAAAACTCCCAGACACATCCGCATGCTGCCTGTTAAGATGAAACTTAACTTGCCAAAGCAGCATTGCCCTCTCTGCTCAAATACAGAGTTCCATTCTTTTATCAAATTATACTTGGTTGACTTGCAGAACAAGGAGTAATAGTTCCTGGCCTAATGGCAGGTTTAAGGTCTAACGCCTCACACCCCATGCCAAAAATACACTTTCTCATGGACATAAGGCATTTCTTAGATTGAAATACAAAGTTTTAACATTGCAATTTGGTATTAAGATGATATTACTCATTTTTAGAGAACTTGTACTGTGTACATTGCATTTCCTCCCTAACATTTGTGTATTTGAAATCATGCAGTGAACAAGGTGCAGGAAACAAAGGACTGCATGTTGGAGGGAATTTGTTTGGAAGTTTGGGGGATTGTCTTTATTCAAACTCTTTGAAGTCAAGGTTGGAGAGAGAAGACAAATTCTAAGAATGTCGATTCGATCAGAGGGCTAAAAGATGGCAGTAAACAGAAGATAAAGAATATGCTTTATCCTCCAGTGGGTACCTGGTAGAAGCTACTCCAGAAAGTGTTGCCTGGCAGAACTCGTGTCATATCAGGAGTGAAAACCCCTGTATACCAGGAGGAAATCCAAGAATTACAAACAGGATTCAGATGGGAATTCAAAGTCATTAAGGAGGAAAAAGGATGCCACACAGACAGTTCATCTCCTAACACATGCAGAATGAAGAAACTCTAGAAGGCAGACTTTGAAGAATATGAGGGCAGGAAATAATAATGGATGAGCTAGTACAAAGAGAAACAGAATCAAAAGTAAGGTTCATACTAGTGTAAAAAGAAGTAGCCAGAAGATAAAGTGCCAAGAAAGGTGAGAAGAAAAGCAAGTCTTGGCATGCTGTATGCACACAGACAGAGAAACCAAGGATGTGACACACATAAGGAGAATTCACAAGGCACCACAGAACAGAATGCTTTACCAAAAGCAGAAAAAATGGGGTATAACCTGTGATTCAGGACTTGAAAGTGACTACCCAGTGCGTATGGTGACAGATGAAAGGACAGTCCTCTCTCTACTCAGAGTATACCCAGAAAAGCTGGGGTTTCTTACTTGGCAGGACTTAAAACTATGGGACATTGACCTGAGGCTAATGGAGAAAACCCCGTTGGTTCTCTTCTACACTTGGTCGAACAACACTACCTGATTCCTACTGAATTATACCACAGCATCTTCACCAGGCTGGTGAAAATGACGGCAACGCTCAAAGAAATGGAAACTTGAGTGATCATCAGAATTCTTTCCTCCCTGAGAAGAAATGAGAAAGTGTGACAGGATAATGAAGACAGAAAGTTCAAGGATGGAGGCTTTAACCGTTTGAAATATCTGATTAATGAAAGACGCTAATAACATGAATGGGCACTTACCCAAACACCTCTTGCAGAAGTTTTCTGGAATTGGCACTAGCACAGCTGATAAGAAGTTCAAATTAAAGGGGGGAGGGGGAGTGGAAAGGCATTTGCCAAAGACTCATGTAATCGGCATGCCTGATTTTCATGGATAAATTTACCAAGGTGGCTCATGCCAGATTAACCCAAACCTCTTTTCTAACATAAATGAGTTCTTACATTGTTAATGCAGTAAGTTTAATCTCTGTTGAAGCTAGAGAATTGTTTGGTATGATACTGTATTGGAAAATATTACTGAAAACAGATACAGAAGAGATGGATTAGCATGCAATATTGCAAAATAAATCAGAACTTGGCTGAACTGTTGCATTTACAGGGAACAGTTGAACTGAAGGGAAGCTAGTATTGGGGATCTTCCATATTTTAGAACTGGTCTTTAAAGCACTTTGTGACCTTAACACAATAAGCCAGGATGGGTTAATGGTACGGTTGCAAGGTGTGACACTTCAAACCGGGAGCAGATGATCACACAGGAAAAAGCTAATGACATTGGTGGCCGGAATAACAGAAATGAGATACAATAAAAGGCTGACTTACATATTGTAGCAGGGATTTATGAGAGGTGAGCACCTGAAGACACCAAAGGTGGGCTCCTTACGGTTTGGATATGAACCACCAGTATGATGTAGCTGTGGAAAAAAACCCAAAAGAGGATCTAGCAGGAAACACAGTGGAAGCAGACACAGCGAAAAAAACGGGCTATGATGCGATACCAGCAGTGCCTCATCGGCACGGCTGTGTGTGCAGTTCTGCTCGCTTGCCGGTGAGAGGGATTGATTCAAACTGCAAATCATGCAGCGTCGGGCTGTGAGAATGACTGTGGGAAATAGGAGAAACAGCTAGGAATTTTGGTTACCTTTCTGACTATAGAACCACGACTAGAAATCGGCCATAAATAAATCTGGGCTGGAAAACATGACGATTTTAATCATCAGAGGAGTGTTTCTGAAGTAGCTTCCTATTGTGTCGGGGCAACTGCCGTTCGACGGGAGGGATCCCTCCCTAGGAAGGCTCCGCGGGCGAACCCCGGCCTGAGGCGCGCGGGCGGCCCCTCAGGCGCGCGGGCGGCCCCTCAGGAGCGCGGGCGGCGCGCCGAGAGCGCCGCGCGCGCGCCCAACGGCCAACGCCGTCCCGCGCGCGGCCGGGAAGGACCAACCTGGGCGGGGCGGGGGACGAGCGGAGGCGGGGTTAACGGGCGGGGGCACATTCCAAAAGGGCCCCCTCAC
>JANZLQ010000089.1:42792435-42817950 GCA_026212715.1 Elanus axillaris | reverse complement strand
CACCTCCCTCCGCCTGCTGCCAAAACGTGGCCTCGTGCGGCCCAGGGTGTCGTTCGCCTGCTTTGCAGCAAGGGCACGGTCCTGACTTTCATTTGGGGGGGGGGGGTGAGTGTGGTATGCGTGTGAGGTGGCAATGGAGAAGTGTAGAGTGGGTAAGAAATGAGATACAGGTTTCAGTGAAGCTTCTGAAGATCTTGTGTCCGTCTAGAGCAAGTTTAACTTGTCTGGTTTATTAGAGGATGGGGTGATCAAAAAAGGGTTTAAAAACCCCTACTTGCTTCTCTGTCAAATTATCTCAGCTATTTTTGTAGGGCTGTAGTTGACAACTCCTGGGAATGTCTCCTATGTAGAACGCTGTTTGGTGGGTGCACGGACCATAAATACCTTGACCAACCCTACAAATGCCTTTTTAAAAATACTGTTTCTTTAAGCCAAGCGGTAAGCTCTTACACTGACAGTGCTTTAGTTAGAACTTCAGCTGAGTGCAGACTGGCGTGACACTTGAAGAGTTGTAAAGAACTTGTAAATGGTGCAGAAAGGCAGACAAATGCATTTATAATATACTCTGTAATAAACCATGCTGTGCATGGTCTAGGTTTTAATATCTTTTTTAAAAGCTCAGTATTTAACTTAAAATGTTTGCTAATAGAGGCTTTATTGACCAATGTCACATAAGTAAGAACGGGTAGGATTTGATGGAGTCTGCTTAAATCTGTTTTATCCGCTTGGTTTTTTTTACCCCAAGATATTGAAATAGTTTGTTTCTAAAAAACCAGGAACCACTTGTGTTTATAGATAACTGAAATATCTGAAACTGCTGTACTGCAACTTAGTGGGGAAAAAAATTTCTCATTTTTGGGCTGTTTTCTTTGAAGATGAATACTCAAGCTAGCTGTTCCACTATGCAAGGCTATTTTCACCAATAATCACAAGCAGCTTTCCCCTTCTTCAATAGCTTTGAGGAAATTTAGCTTGGTGGCTAGAGCAGGCAGTAGGAGCCTAATCCTCTACAATAACATGTTCATACATATTAATAAATGCCTTTTTCTTTACCAGCCAAGTTGTGTAAAAGTCAATATTTTTAAGAGTTTTGACATCTCTTCCAGATACTTGTTTGTATAATGCAGTATTGGCAAATGTGGATCTTTTAAATTCAGAAAGACAGAATTTATGGTTGTTTTTTACTATCTCCTTTCATCCAGTGAATCCCTGACTGGGTCAAGCAAAGGCTTTATGCATTGCCATTAAGTTTATTAACTTCTAATCTGTAGTTGTTTCTCTTTGAAGATGTGAATGACTGTGGGTTTTTTTTTCCCAAAGCTAAGCAGTGCATTATGTGAACTACGTTGTCTTTTATCCTCCCTACAAGAACTGAAGGTTAACTCTACCCGGTGAGGAGACAAGTCATTAGTATGAGAAATCTTACACTTGTTATGTGTTTTGGTTTGAGAACAGAATCACTCAGATTAGTCCTTACAGAGTCTGTAATTCAGTCTGACTGACAACCATGACAGCCTTCACCGAACAGCCTTGCTTTATTAGCACGCAGTGTTTTAATAAGTCTATCTGTGACGAAGCTGTCTGCAGGGGGGAAGAGCACGAGAGCATTGGTGACCTGGGTGAAACAGAAGTACTAGTCAGGAGTGGACTAAGTGCACAGAGTCTGGCTTTGGGAAGTGGGAATATGGGGTGTAGAGGATGGAAAAGATCATCAGTGAGTCCTGAATGACATGAAAGCTGTTAGGATTACAGGATTGTCTAATATACAGGACTCCTGAGGTTTGGGGACCAATTTCTAGGACCCAAGAGAATTGGACCCTAGAGTTTTGAGTTGCAGCTGTTGAAATCAGAAAGAAGCAAGAGGAGATTTAGAAGTTGAGCACTTGCATTGTTCTTTCCATGATTAGTGTCAAATAGTCATATCAGAATTTACTATTTGAACTCTTCAGCAAAGCTCCTGCAGAAATACTGAATTATTATTACCTAACACAGGTAATTTTATTTTAATAAAACTATTACTGACTGCTGTTACTTGGTTAGGTCTTAAGACAAGGTGCCACTGTTTTATTGATCCAAGGCTCTGTGAACAGGAAGCATGATGTCCTACTGGCCTTGTTAATTTTTGCCAGTATATGTAAACTTTAAATCTTTCTATAAAGAAACTTGGACTTTCAAATAATGTCATAAAATCAAGGGAAATGTTGTCTCATTTTTCATGTTCCTATGCTCTACTGATTTAGTGTCTACCAGAGACTTGAAAGGCAGAAACTACAAAGTGATGTTAATGAGATCAGGCTTTGAATTACTAGTAGCAAAACTTTATAGACTTAAGTGAATAACTAGGTGCAGTTCCAATTGAAACATCTAGGCTTGTTAGCTTTGGTAAAGCAAATCTTTATGAAACACCTGTGCTAAAGAGTCTTTTTTACTAGCTGTTCTCTGGAGTATATCCTAGAAGAAACTGTCCTGATTCTACAGCTAGAAACTTCGTATTTGCAGAGGACTTGTTGATAATAAATTATTGTAACCTGCTAAATGAGTTTGAATTTAATAGTGTGAAAATGCTTTTTTTAGAGCAGATTTTCATAGTCAATAGTCAAATCCTGTGTGGGTGGGAGAAAACTTGCTGCTATTTTATCAAATAATAATAAAGTGTAGAAGAGAAGTGAGATCACCTTTTTGTTTCACAAATCGGTATCACCTCAGGTCTGCCAGTTCAGTAAAGACACAAAATGGTGTAGTGCGTCTGCTCTGATTTAGTACAAGACTGTTAAAGGCTTTGAGTATGTTTTAAAATGCAGTGGTGAGTCGGGTATAAAAGTGTTTTCTGCAGCTATTCAGTGCTGGGACAAGAGGAGAAACTGTCGGCGTCTCTCCAGTGTAACTGAGGAGAATGGTGACTGTCCCCAGGAGAGGGCATGTGGTGATACCAGTGACTGCTCTTCGTTCAGGGTGGGCTGAACATTTGAGAAGCTTCCAACTGTTGCTCACGAAATACTCAGATTATTTGCTACATCCCTCTGGTGTGACCATTATTAATGTTGACCTAACCTGCTCTCTCCATGCTGCATTTTCACTGCCAGTTTTTGTAAACGTGCTTTTATTTTTTTTTCCTAGCATTCATAGGGACTGAAAAATGTTACCGGTGTCTTAAGAGAGCCAAGCTCCCAGAACAGGGGACAGTCATCTCTCCTTGACTTTTACTTAGAGACTTCTAGTCAGTGCAGAAGATTATTTTCCAAAATCTTCTTTTGAGAGCAAGGCGAAGGGATTAAGGGCTGCTGCTCTGATCTTTCCTGTGGAAAGGAGGATGCAACTCTGGTAGCAAAGTCTAGTTCTTTCTCCTCTGATACTTGAAATCCAAACATCAGGAGTCTGAGATGCAGCTGGTTGAAATAGATCTGCTGACGTCAGACTTTCCTGTCTTACTCCAGGTGATGTGTGCTGCTTTCGTACTCTCAGTGAAGTTACCTGAAGGTGATTTTCATAATTTCTGAAAGTGTTGGGAGGGAGTGTGTAGTTTGTCTGAAAGCAGCTGAAACTGAATGCTGGTGCTGCTGGCACTGGCTTGCTAATGATTGTGTAGTACATCTGGGTGTTCTTTCATCTCCTTCCTCTTGAATTGAATTACAAAACTGCTGTTTAGCGTGTGCTAGTTTGGTGATTTTTAGCACTTAAATTTGTGTATCTCTTGATTTTTCCAGTGGAGATCATGCAGTATGCTTTCTCTCCACTGTCAACAGTATTTACATTCAGAAGTAGCATGTGAACCCCTTTCAAGTCTATCATGGTGGTTGAGGGCAGCTGTCCCAAAAACTGTTGTGCCGGCTGCTAACTGAGTCAGCCTTTCCTGTCATCTGGAGCTAGAATGCACCTAAAATTGAACATAACAATGTCTAATTCTTGCTGGTTTTTCAGGATATGTGTTTCAAGTATAATGGCTTTAGGGAACTACATGAACAGAGTATGTAATTAAACACAAAACTTAAGAGCTTTAATCTTGAGGGGTTTTTTTTTCCTTAATTCCACGTTGACTTCCCCATGCTTAGTCTTTGTCAGTTCTCTCCTGAAAAGTTTTGTACTCCAGGTACTCTGTTTTGTAGGTGAAGAGGTGAAGTCTTATGAAGTAAAGCTGATTCAAAGTTGCCGTTGCTTTAAATAGAAGGCGATATAAATAAAGTGAAATGTCTTCTTTTAAAAGAAGAGCAAAGGAGGAGGAATTCTGTTGGTAGTATAAACATAACCTTAGAATGCCATCAACTTTACTGGGTGTTTGCTGATAAGCTATGATCAAGTGATTGCAAATCCCCTGGTTCAGAACCTAAATAAACCATGCCAAGTGTTTTAATTTGGAGATCAACTGTAATCAATCTTTATTGCAGGTTATAGCTAGTTAAACACAGCCTTTTGTTGGTGATCAGTAAGACATAAAAAACTAAAAACTAACTTGGGTTTGAAATGCTTCTGGGTAATAATACATCCAATCTTTTACAAACTTCAGAAACAAAGAAGGGATTAATTTGTTGTCCTTTAGTGCATACCGAATTGGACAGTTGATGGCTCTACTTTCCTTTTTTTTTTCTTTTTTGATGCCTCGGTTCCTTATTAATCACCGTAGGAAAAACACATCTGTACATGCTGATAGTTCTCCTAAGTAAGCTTAGACCGTGTGCTCACCATCAGGTCTGATTGTTAAATAATTTTGATGTTGCATAAGGGCTAAATACTTTTATTTGCTGACTTCATCTTTAGCCTATTTTTGAGTCACTGCTTTCTCAATGTGTTTAGTTCAGTTTTGGCACTGTAGAAATAATGTAGATGTAGAAAGTAACATACTAGCATCTTTTTCTTTGATAAATGTGGCTGAAGAACAGTTTTATGTACAGGCACATTGTCAGGCTCCTGTAACTTTCTGTGAACGGACAGGAAGCTAGAACCTTGCTGTTGAATTCCCAGTCCTATTGATGCATCACTGTGTGATTAATAACCTTATTTCTAAGGCTAGGAACACAAAAATAATGGGTGTTTTACTGATACTTTCTAATTTTAAACTTGGTGGTTCAGTATAACCTTTGTCTGCAGTTAAGAAGAATTTTGTTTTAGAATGGTCGTTTCACTTTCCACCAAAAAAAGACATAAACTTTACAGTTGAGTGGAAAAGCAGTTTAATTTCAAAGTAAAAACTAGGCTCTTTCTTTAAAAACTAGGCTCTTTCTTTACGTTCTTCTCTATTTCATAGTTAAATTTGGTTCCTACAGGAGTTGATCCTGTTCAGAGGCAGAACTTCCACTTCAAGGTTCTTGCTAGCAATGTCTGAAATTCTCAAAGAATTGTGAAAGATGGCCTATGGGCTGATCTGGAGACTTAGGGGCCTGAAATCTTTTGGAGCAGTAACAGCTTGATCTCTTCTAGAATGACAAATATGGGAATCCCACCACTTCTGTAAGAAGTCTTTTCTATTCCGTGCTGTTTGTGTGAAGACAATTCTGACATGTAGCTTAAACATTCTTTGCTGCATTTAAACCTTGTACTGTTTGTGCTGTGCTTATACCTAACAGGTATGCGAACAAGTTTTCTCCTTTGCAGTTACTTTAAATGGTGTGAAGCCTGTAACTGTCTCTGTCGTCTCTTTTAAATGCTTAATTTTCCCATTTAGTGATTCTGATTATTGGGGGAAAAAAATGGGAATAAGACACGTCTTCTAGTGGTCTTACCTGGACTTTGGTAGGCTTACATCCTTCTGGAGAGTTGGTATCCAAAACTGGCCATAAAAATCTAAGTTAAGGGCTCAGAAAGGCCAAAAAAAACAAGACTTCAGTTAGTGCATGTACTTCCGGTGTAAGAGGAGTGTTGCAAGTTTGACACCTTTGCAAGATTTTTATTTTTAACTTCTGTTTAGATTCTCTTCTGTGGCATGGCAGTCAGCTACTCGTTCCATGTTTTGTGCTTGTGCAGCTGATTATTGCTACCAGAGCATAATACTTCATGCTTATCCTTATTGAATTGCATCCTTTTTATTTCAGACCATTGCTCCAATTGGGCAAGATCTTCCTGAATTCTATTCCTGCTGTCCAGAGTACTTGCAGATGATCTGCAGGTGTAAAGATAGTCTGTACTCCACTGTCCAAGTCATGGATTAAAGTATCCTATAACACACTCGGAGGAGACCCCTGGAGAGCTCTGTTTGATGCATCCTTCCACTGAACCATTGGAGAGCCGCGTGTGCAGAGTAGTTATCAATGGTGGACCTGCTTGTTATTAGCTGTGTTCTTATTTACAAAAATGTCATGCAAGATGGCATTAAAAGCTCTACTAATTTTATAACATGACCACATCTGTGTGTTTTCCATATGAGGCCTGTTAATTTTTCTTGGAAGGAATTTTTGTCTGATGTAAGCTTCTATAAAGGCCATCCATGTTGGCTTGCTGCTGTCTAGGTAATAATAAATAGGTGGTTCTGCTTTGCTTTGGTTTTCCTCTGAGGTACTGAGCACGGGTTGTCTGACCTGTTATTGTCATGTTCTTCAAAGACAGGTGCTTAGGCCTTATTAATCTTCTGGATCATTCCTGTTCTCAAAGTTAATGAAAACAATGGTCAGTGATATTGAGAGAGAGCGCTGTCTGAGGTGGTCTAGTGTGAATTTTTTATTTTGCCACCTTGGGGGTGGGGGGGAAGTGTGGTATTCTTCACGTATTCCTCCTCTTTTGGCTTTTACTTGCTGATGTTGGTCAGTGGTTTGAAGATGGAAATGCAGCTTCAGCTATGTCATGAACAATGATGTTACTATTCCTCCTTCAAAGGTAGTAGCTGTAAAAAAGGCAGCTGTTCAGCAGCCTCTGTATGCCAAGCTAATACCCAGAACTTCCAAAGCCAGTATCATTATTTAAACTAAAAGGCATTTATCTGTATAGTTGAAAATTTGCCAGCTTTCATGGGCTTGGTTTCTAGTGAAGCAGAGGTCTCTGGAATAACGTTCATATCTGGCATATGCTTGTCCTAATTAATGGCAGTGGGAGGATACTTTTTTGCATATGAGGTGAGACTTTGGATGCAATTTAGACTTCCTTTTCAAAGGAACTACTTGAAGTTTCAAGTATTCAGAGGACTGAATAGATTCTCATCCTTTAAATGTAGATCAAATTTCTGTTGTGTGAAAGCTGTTAGAAACTGTAACATCGGAGTGTGTTGTGAGTATTGATGTTTGTGAGCTTTAAAAGGAAATAAATACGGTAAGTGTTGTAGGACTTCTTTATAGAGACACGGAGGCGTTTTTTACCAATCAAGAGAGAGTTTGAATGTTTAAATGTGCTAAGCTAGTTGTCGCTGATAGTCTCTGGGACTGGGATGGAGCCTCTCTATCCTTGGGAATGCCTGTTCTCTCTCACCAGAGCGGAGGAAGAGCAGTGCCCGGTGTGCCTGCTGGGGGAGAGGAGGTGCTCTGGTTCAGCCGCAGGAACATCCCCTTTCTGGCTGGCTCTTGGCTCCACTGTGTTGATCCGCCAACAACTGGGACTGAGCAGTGACCGCTCGGACCTGGCAGTCTGCCGGGGAGGGGACCTGAGGAATCTGCTTCTCTGGTCCAGGCAGTCTCTCTCCCCACCTTCAGTTAAGGCAGTGTCAGAAGGACTTCTGGTCTTTCAGCTGTGAGACAGCAGCAGCAGGCTGGGTTAGTTATACTGCTTCTGCAAGCCATTTTCTCCATTCTTTCTTCAAACAGAAAGGAATTTTTGGTAATTCTCTGACCTTTTACAGTTCGATGTGGTTAAAAATGGGTGCCTCAACAGTCTGAAGTTCAATCGTATTAGTTCAGACCTGCACTTTAGGCATCGTTCATGTTACCTCTGTAGGTTTGTTTTTCCTGTTTAGGTAGCACCCCTCCACCTGCCTGCCCCCCCCTCACCCCCAATTAACATCTTTCTGACCTATAGCTATGGAGTAGAAAATGGTCTCTTCATTGTCCGAAGTAATGCAAAAGCAATTTCAACAGCAGTGGGTACAAATGAGAATTTAACAAGGAAAGCTTTTTCATACCTTTCCAGATACTTGCTTAAGAATAGTACAAGAATATATAGCATATAGGGTATCAGTGTAAAAATAGACTGTATGAAATATGTGCCATGTGGTTATAAACTACAACTTTTTACACCTAACAATAGCAACAGGGTTTTATATGCTGCAAGTAAATTTATCTTGGAAGTTAAATGACTTTCTATTTACAGTCACTTTCTGAGGAAGAGACCTTTTACATATGCCTCAGACAACTGAACCTAGAAAGAAGAGCTTGGGCCCCGTCCTCCCCTTCAACAAAGGAATGCTCTCTTGATATGCAGATGCCAATTGCTTTCCATATGTTAAGTCCCTGTATCACTCAAATGTCCTTTAGCTATTGTGTTGCTCTTCCTATAATTAGTTGTATTTAGTTGTCACTCAAGTGTGCAGTACTTCTTATGAAAATGTAAATAGTACCCACATAAGATATTTATCAGCTTGATGAAGCAACTTCTGTAGCAGGTTTTAAGCTAAATTCCTGATTCACATGGAATTTTTTTTCTTTTAAGGGTAGAGTGGTGAAGGTGGGAGGAGGAGTGAGAAACGCTTCAAACAAATGATTCCTGATCATTGCTGATGCACAAATATCATTATCCTTGCGAGGGTTTTGGTATATACCTGTCGTGGGAATCGAATTACTTCAGATAGTGTTTTCTTATGGTGCTGCTTCTGTGATTTTTTTTTGTTCTGTCCTACGTTTTCAACTATAGAGTAATTGCACTTAAATGGAAATAATGAAATAACTTGAAGACAGTTGTTTTAAGAAGTATTCTTGCCATAAGCTTAGAAAAGGGATGGGCAGCTGTGCTTCTAACATGGGTATAAACTTCTAATTTTAAAACTGGCTTTAAAAGGAATTTGAACTAATGCTAGCTTTTTCTGAAGATTTTTCAGCTAAGCTGTTGCATGCTTCTCTAGGGCTGATATAGCTATACCAATGTAAGGATGAACTGCAGTATTAGTAAAAGGAGTTTCTGAGTTTAAGAATAATGCTCTGAAACGACCACTAGCAGTAGGAAAATTTTTACTTTGCGCTTCATCTATTATTTTGTAAAGAGTAAGTGTTCAAATGTGACTTTGGAGAATTAAGATCTTCAAATTAGAGTCTTTGTATAGCTGCTATCTGTGGGGCAAATGTGCGCTGAACAAGGAGGGTCAGGCTGTGTCGGGGGTTCGGCCCCGGTGCCAGAATCTGTGCCGTGGTGTCCGGTTTTCAGCAAGGTTACTGGAGCCTGTGGTGAAGGCTTGTGGGACCCAGGCTGGTAACTAGAGCGCTCAGATTTACTGCTTGGCAAAGTGCCTCCAAGCAACAGTTGCGCTATTGCGCATCAAGAAGGGGAAGCACGAGGATGACTGACAACTGCTTAGCAATATTTTAGATTCCACTTCTCAGTTTTAGCTTGATCTGGTTTTCAGTTGTAACTTAATCTGTCGTAGCTTGAATACGGCGTATTTAGCTCTGACTTCTAGGTCCCCTTGGAGAGCTCTTCTGTTTTGAAGATGAAGTAGGGTGCTAAGCAGAATAGGAATACTGGGTACTATTTGCAGAGACATTTTGTGAAACGTGAAGAATGTGAAAGGTATCTTCTGAATTTAGGTATGTATAGCATGGAGTGGTATACAGCTTACCTATACAAGATTGTCAGCATGACATGAGATGTTTCATTAATGGCTTTACAGTCATCTTCTTACCGTAGCAACTTGAAATAGCACAAAAATCCATAGGGCTTGGGGATTACTTTTTCTTTTTGAATCAGTATGTCGTTAATGGAAACCCACAGGAACAGTAAGGCTTTTCAGTCACTAAACTATTCTTTGGGTTTTCTATGAAGTCTGCAAATTTTTGGACATAAATTTAACCTGTCTGGACAGCTAATTTACTTTGTAATGCAGGTTGAATAAGAGAGTTAGTATTTTTATTAAGTACCCATTTTCAATATGTCTGTCTGATTCTTGGATCTCATAGGAATCCGTCAACTGCATTCTACCAAGCGTTCCATTTCAACAAGTTACGTGAGTCAAAGACCTTCTGGGATAGGTATGAATGCTTAAGTATGGAATGCATACATGCTGAGGTATGCATGAACAGCTTCGCTCTATGCAAGTCTCTCGGCATTTTTGTTTGCACAGAACTGCTGCTTGTGTTTTAGAGCTTCATATTGGGCTTCTGCAGCCTGAAGGTCTGAAAACAGTCGTGGGAGTAAAGTATTTGTACTGAAACTTAAAACTAAATAAGTATAAAATATATAACATGACATTTTTCTTCCTCCTTCCATTATGCATGTATCATACCTAATGTGTAAGCTGAAAGAGTTTAATGCTAGTCAGCTACTAGCTGACCTTCAGGAAAATATTTACAGCTTCCTTTTCCAGAAAAAGGAAACTCTGGCATTGTGGCTATTGAGTCCTGTATCGGAAAACAAGTTGGGAAAATGTTGTATCTAAACACAATTTTGGCAAAGTTAAAATCTCTCATTCTCAAAACCAGGAAAGGAAGCTTTCTGGCTTGCTTTCATTATGCTTAAGTAAAGCTAGATGGGGAACAAACGGGAACCGTGACAAGATACGAGGACACAGTAAATCTACCAAGTTAGCATTGAACTCATGGTGACGAACTGCAATGAAGTGCAACAAAGCCATATCTATTACAGATATGGCTTGTCAGAGATGCATTACTAATTCATCAGTAGCTGCAAACTGTTTCTTTGTCGCACTTTAATGATTTTGAAGGGTTTTTTTTTTGTCAGCATTAAGCTGAAGTCCTAGCGATTATGCGATTTCATGCCTTGTGATGATGCTCTGGCTTGTCACAATACTTCTGCTTAACAAGCTCTGTAGAATATAAATTTTGTTTAGCTGTTGAAGTATTGATAACTATTTCATCATTGTACTGGCTGTATTTGAGGCTTTTCAACTTGCAAAGCTTAACTGAATCCTTTAAAGTTTGCTTGGCAATAATTTGTATACTGTACAACACTGATGGTTGAAAGTATTGCTCGTGCATCCTGCTTTTTTTTGTTTACTGCTGAAGTGCTAGCATTAGGCTGTTTCAGAGGTATATCTTCCTTTCCTAGCAGAAACTTGGACAAATTTGCATTTTTGCATTAAGCTCTGGATGATGCCACTTTCCTGTATTTATGGGACAGAGATGGTACTTAGTTTCCAAAGCCTTCATTATTTCACTGAAACAAACTTCAGGGCTTTGAATACAAACTTGGTACATAGACCAAAAGCTCACTTTAAGGTCTAGCCTTCATCTGTTTCTCTGTTTTCATTTCTCCACTGGAAATAATTCTTAAGATGAGGAAGCTGATTAAAAAAAAAGCAAAACTAAAATCAAATAATTAATGATTGAGAGTTCACACATCTGAGGTTTATATACAATGTCTGAAGCAAGTACTGGAAGCGTGGGAGATAGAAAAGCGTTAAATTCGGGTAGAAGAATGTAAATGGCTTCCTTTAAAATAGTCTTGCATCTTTGCTGTTGAACAATTGTGGTAAAACCAAGTATTTGTAAAAACATCAAATTCATCAGGATTGATGCAAGTTTTAAACTTCTAATCTAGTCAAATTCTGAAGTCTTTGAGAGGGTTTAGAAGGTTTTGCATTTATACCCCAGTTATTAGACAAGATTTTCCTAAGATCACCTTACATAGTGTTTGCTTTACTAGATGACTGAAACTGAGAAGCTTTCAAGGATAAACTTCCGATGAAACCTAATGGAGGGAGCTTCAAGGGCCTGGCCAGCAAAGCCGGTCTGGGGAGCCCTTCAGAGGGTGGTGGGTGGTGGAGCTCGGCTGTGCGGCTCTGCCCGCCGTGTGCGTCCTGGCAGCGGCGGGATGGGAGACGGACGGTGCCCCGGGAGCTCCACTCTGTGTAGGCGGGATGGCTTCCGATGCAGCTGGGGACCTGTCCTCAAACAAACTTGGAGTGGTTTGATAACTGTCGAGGGCTGTGGGGCTGCTTTTGTCATCTCTGGTTTCGGAAAGAGAAGTCTCTCCTGTGAAAATTATGAGCTCGTCTGACTTCCTCAGAATCTCTTTGTTTTCCCCATCCCAGAATGTGGGGGCTAACAGACTGCAAAACATAAGGATCTTAAGCCTGCTGGCAGTAGACTCTAATTATATTTCGCAGCTCCTTAAGAAGTTCTTTGTGAATCTCAGGGGCTTGAGTGAGGAGACTTTAGTGTCAACATAATAGAAAATCTTCCTGCGTAATTTCAGTATTTTTTTTCTAACAAATACAGGTTATTCTCCTATGAGCAGCCATCTCTTCGGACCGTTTGAAGTCAGCAAAGCTAACCACATGCTATTGCAATAGACAGTAAAAGATTAGCTCCAGTAAAGTAGAGACCTGTTTATTTTTCACTAACACACCACGGCAGCGAAGAGTGCTGGTAACATTCAAACTCTTAAATATTGGTGAAATACCAGTTGTTACTGACACATTTGCAGGAAGCCTGCAAGTGTTTTTCTGCATCGTGTTCACATGGGTGTTGCTAAGGACACAAGTCTCATGGGTCTGTCTTTTCAACTGACATGGTTACTGAGAAGATTAAGAATGGGAATAATGGCTTCTCGGCATATTCACGTGAGTCTGGGTGACTGCTCTTCTGTGTCTGGGTTGCCTTTGTATCGTCATAGTGCCATAGGAGCTTTAGATGGGTTTGCCTAAAACATAGCCATTGTTGGTAAACTTGAATTTAAAGCAGTGAGATTTGTTTCCATTGCATTTTTGTGTGGAGCATTAAACCTTCACAATATAAGTTAACTCATAAAATGTGGGGTTTTCTCCCCACATTAGCACCTAGATAAATGTTTTCTAAGTGTTGCTGGTAACCATCTTTCTTCTTAGGTGAATGTGATGAATTAGCATCTCTTCATGTGATGGATTTTTCTGAACGTCCATTTCCCTATTCAGTGGCTTTCTATTAAATGAGATGCTCTTCCTGTAGACAGGAGAAAGCGAAGAGTTATGCATCTCACTTTTGTTTGTAGCCTTATTTGGAGGTTCTTTTAAGGGTGCAACTTAACTGTTTTGAAATTAAAAGTCTAAAACTCCACATGAAATGTAAAAAGAGACTTAGGATGAGGCTGACATTTCATGTAACACACTGATCCAGTCGGTATTGTGGTTAATATGTTTCTTGATGCTTCATTCTCATGGAAGTGGTGCACAACGTGACTGTTTTCCTGCGTAGGCAAGAGTGTTTGGCTCATTAGTGCAACTCAGTCTTACCCAAACTACGAAAGTGCCACACTGAATTGTTTTACAATTCAACTCAACATCTTGGTTTTCCCCAGAAGTATTCTTTTATAGAGCTCACACATTGCTTCTAAGATCGATTATGATGTTGTGTTGAATAACTGGTCTTCCGAGTTTCATGTAAAATGGAGGAAAACTTAACTGTCCTGTGGAAGCAAGTCCTTCTGTGTTTGACAGAGGAGCTGAGTGATGTGGAGCTTAAGTAGACTTGCAGGGAAAGCCAGGTACCTGCCGGTAATCCTGAGACTGGGGACTCACCGCCTCAAACTTGCTCACATTCTCACATGGCTCTGACAAAGAACAATTATGTAAATCTAAAATACTTGCATACTCTTTCCATGCTGGATAATTGATTGTATTGGGAAGCTATCATTATAAAATCTCGTAATTGGATGGAGGCTAACTAAACATGCCTTAACTGTTTCAAGAACAGCTAAGGTTTCTCTGGATGGAGTAAATAGCTCACCTAATGGTAAGACATGAAGAGTGCCTAGTTAAGTGACTACCGTAGCTCATAAATGAGTAAACCAATGAGGGAAATTATAAATTAACACACGGTTTTAGTCTGTAGCTCACTTGTGAGCAAACCAAATGTGGGAACACTTCAAGGTGCCTTACTTTTCTTTCCAGAAAGGTTGCTTGCTAATTTGATTTAAAGCAGTAACAATGAAAGAGCTGGGGGAGATCCCCTGGTTCAGGGATGTCTGTCTGAGACTACGGTGTGTAACATCTTCTCCACTTCCGCTGAAAGCAAAGTAGATCTAGTGCTTTAAAGGAAGAGTTGTCTATGGAGGCTGTTGTACAAGACTCGCTAGCATCAATTTACCCTTTTGTAGTCTGCTCTGCTGGCAGTCTTTTCCACTCTTGCAGGATTAGCAATGTTGAGCGATATGCTTTTTGATGTATAAAACTTGTGGTGAGCAAGAGTACAGTAACTCTTGATGCTAAAATTTAAAAGACATCTCAAGAGCAAGAAAAAGCAAGAAAACTCATGCATTCTGGCAGTCTTTTGGGGGGTGACTTTTTGCTGAGAAATTCCTTGGGAAAGTAGTATGCAGGTGATCGCTAATACAGCTGAATCCAGAATGTTTTTTGCTACTGACTAAAAAAACTTAAAGCTTAAAAATTGGTTTGCATCATCCAGTCAGTAGGACTTGCAGTCTCATTTAAATGTGAAACGCTATTACCTAGTCTAGTACTTGACAGTGCCGAAGTAGGGCTGTTTATAACTCTCATTGCTAATGCATCCAACATTGGCATAAAATACCCACATTACTGAGGACTGTGGAATCTCTAAAAATGAACCACTGTGTTCTTTTTTTAAGCATACAGAGTGAATTAAGCTGCAAATGCCTTTATTTTGAAGTTTGATTCCTAGTCTTTCTACCTAGATTTCAAAGTAAATTTTGAAGTGAGAACATGTCTCTTAGATATAATTGTCATCCTTCTAAAGACATTAATGATGAAAACGCCAAGCTGAGTACAGTGGTGCTAGTAGAATTCACCATTGAAATAGATCTTGATGCCTACAAATGTGAGGTGATGTTGATGGTGACACTTACCTCCAACCATTAACAAGTTAACATTAAGACATTAACCTTTTTTGCTGTCTTCTGATCCATTCTTCCTCATTTTTTCCATCAATCCTTTCAATCACTCTCCTATTCTTTGAACAGTGTTGTTCAAGTTTTGGAATAGTCTGTAGTAAGTAAGCTTTCTTGAACTGCAAAATTATGCTTTACAAAGAACACTTGTTTGGTCATAATATAATATTTGCATTTTCACTGAAGTTGTACCCTGATGCATAGTGTGCTAACAGGGCTACCAGACACTTTAGCAGTGCTATATATAGCTTGTTGATGATACTGAAGCATTTTTCCAATAATACCTTACCATACTCTTGGGATTCCATGTCTCCATAGGAGAAGTTTTTGCAGCAATGGAGTTGGAATTATACCGAGACTTAAGAATGTGCTGCTCTGTGGAAAGGTGTGATTGCTGTATATTGTGTAACATGCATTAGAAATCAGACTTGCACTTAGAGTTACCAGTTCTCTTCCTCTTTTCTTAATCCGTATATACGTGATTGTCCAAGACACTTATGTCACTTTGTATGCAAGATATTTGAAACAAACAAAAAAATTACAGTGCTGTTCTTGAGTTGTAGGCGTAGAGAAGAAATATACCTAAAATACAACATAAAGAATTCTGAGGTGCAAGCTGTAAGTATTTGATAAAACACTTTGTTCCCAAAGCTGCATACCTGATCGTGAGCTATAGCTGAGCAGTGTTATTAGCAGTCAAAATCTGGTTTTCTCCTTGGTCTTTCAATGTAAAATGTGGAAAAATTACATTTAAGCCACTAAGATTTTTTAGAAAAATTAAAATTAGGATTTCTCAGATGAAATAGGGTTTTGCCTATCTGGTGTGTAAGGTAGAAAAATACTGGGTTTACCATCCCCCTCTGGAAATGGCAAACTGTACTTGGTAATCTTTGTCACTTTTGCTGACTATAAATCTTGCCTTGTACTTGATGGGCTTCAGAGTGATCTTGGTATACCAATATAACCTCTCTTTGGTCAGAGCCTTCGTTTATGTACCCTTAACTTGGAGGTCCAAGTCAAACTGAATTGTGCTTTTAAATTACAGTGTGTATGTATGGTAGCTAGTTGGCTGCAAAAAAGCTCAGTTGGGATGGGGGTGGAGTTTGCAGTTGCCAAAAAAAAAATTATATGCCTAATGCATGCCTTTCAACTGCCCTATGTTACTTGATGTGGATTTTTGTTCATGTAGTACAACTTTGACAATAATTGTCAGAAGCCTGTAGTTCCTGGAGCAATCAACTTTGTCTGAAAGCACAGCATCCTAACTGGTCTTTTTTTTTTTATAAGAGCTAAATAGCGTCTTTCCACTTCTACCTCAAGAATTTGCAAGTTGAGGCATTGGATATACAGTAGTGGATGGTGCACTCACAGAATGTGTCAAACTTTCCAGTTTGATGGATATTTGACATCTAAAAAGACTTATTTAATAGATTTTTCTTTCACTCACCTTTTCATAAGGACTGGTTTGTATCTATAAATTTCATTCTGCAGCCGTGAGCAGCTGAGACTTGATATCCAACAGTCAAGGATTTGAGCAAAAACCCAAAATCTTAAGATTTGGCAGCATATTTGGAGTGTACCGTAAGAATAGCTGGCACTGGGGCACTCTGCTTCTGAGTGTCTCGCAGGAGCTACTTGTTGCGGGGAGCACTATAAAATGAATAAAGGGCAGAATCATATAGGAACTGTGCTAGCCTAAAATCCAATTGTCATACGCTTTTTGAAAGGGAAATGAAATACTGTCATCAGGACAAAACCGCACCGAGCGGACCGAAGGCTGCTGTCAGTGTGGGACTTCTCCTGGGCGGGCGGGCGGTGGGCTGGGAGGTCCCGGGCTCAGCCTGCTGGGGACAAGCAGGACGGACACTGGGGTTTGTGCAGGAGCAGGTCTGGAATCCTGACGTGGCGCGTCGACGGTAGCGCACGCTGCTCTGGGGATGAGGGCAAGGAGAACATTGCAGCGAACAAAAGTAGCGTGTAAACTACTCGTGGCTTTCAGCACTGCCTGTCAGTATCGCTTTAAGTGTAAAATTAGGGTGGGAGGGCAATAGTTTCTCTAGCTGCATTCAAATCACACGTAGAGAGAGGGACAGTTCCCGTACCCACGCTGTGAACGCTGTACTCATTTGAAGGGCAGGCGAGAATTTGGAGCACAAGGTGCAGCATGGGAAAGGTGCTTCTGCGGCGTGCCATGCAGGTAACGAGTGTTTCGGGTGATAAGGGGGAAGACTGCCTGTCTTCCGCTTGAGAGGCTTTTTCAAGGACCTGATTGAATGCCTTAACTTTGAGTGGCGTAGGGGCTTTATTTTTCAGATAATCACACTGCAAAATAGTTGAAACAGGAGTAGAAGACCGAAGTCCCAATCTCAAATTGAACTAGAAAAGTATCAACGAAAGGTGTATAATTACACTGTAAGGATGCAGAAGCCCACTACAAAGCGTGCTGTTTGCTTTAATTTTGCTCCTCTTGTCTTTATCTCTTCACAGCTGCCTCACCTGACTTCTAGAGCGGTGTCGTGAGAGGCTGTGTCAGGGGCATGGAGCAGTCTTGGGGATTTCAGTGACTATTGAACACAGATGCTCTTGACAGCTTCAGATAGATCTGAAACACGTCAATTCAGGGTGGAAAGGAATACTTAACCTTGCCATGAATTATAAAGACTTTTTATTCTGAGGAGGTTTACCACAAATAGGGCTTGAAAGAGGCTTAGAAGATAGTGAGACGCTGGAACAGTTTTCTTGTGAAATAGGTGTTTAGCGCTTTTGTTTTAGATTACAAGCTTTGCTCAGTTTAGACATAGAGGCTGTTGCCCCCTCAGTCTGAAAAGCTGATGCCCTCTACGTGGAAATGCTTGGTGCTAGGTACTGGCAATTCGTGTGAGACTTGTTGAAATGGATTTCTGTAAATAGTATCATATTCTTTCAATAGCTGAGCTTTCTTTCATGTAGGTAATTAATACTGCTGAGCATATTGCCAATACTCACTTCAAAAAGCCTTAAGTAGTTTATTCTTAACACTTGGTTTCAGTGAGCGTTACATATTTTCAAAGAGGCGAGTTTCCAAGCGTGCCCGCAAACCTTGCATTTTTCCCGTACGTTAACTTTTTGAAACATAGCTGCACACCGCTGATAGCAACTTCCATCGCTGGGGGAGCATTATCAGTAGTTATCACTGGCGGGCCTGCTAAATAGCCCAAGAACTGCCGTCTCGTGTCAGACACGGAGCTGTGGAGTGAAGTCAGACCACAGAGACCTGGGGGGAGCGGGAGGCACGTGGAGGGTGCGGGACTGGGAGCGGGACTGAGAGCGTGTGGGTGGACGGAGCGTTCTCTGGCTGCCGGGGGGGTGTTCCTTCCTGCGCCGGTGTCCCTGCCTGACCTCCCGGGCACCTACAGCTGCTCTCCAGACGGAGGGATCGGAGCCCGCAAGAGCGCAGGGACACCCCCAGCACCCTGAAATTCCGACTCCAGAGTTACGAGTAAGCGACTGGCTTGCATTCTTGCACCGTGACTCGGAAAACACAGCGAAAATATTAAGGCCTGGATTGCTGTAACCTGCGATTTAAAGATGTAGCTGAAGGTCTTGCTTCACGCAGTAAACACACATTCTTATAGTGATGACCGAGATGTTTTGTTGGACTGTTCTGCACTAGTATGTCTTTGGAATGAGGCTAACCCTAATTGTAACCAGCCAACTGCAGCCCATTTCTTAGATGTTAAACGTGATCCAGTGGGGATTCACGGAAACCGAGTAAGCGTGCTTGTGGAGTTCAGGGCTTCAGTTGTGTCTTACTCTTCTGTTGACTACCGCCGCTCAGTTGCAAAGTTGCAAATACAGTGCTGACCCAGGAATGTTTTATCTGGAAAGCAGTCATCAAGTAAAGCCAGAGAACAAATAGTATAACAGCTTTTTTTCTTCAATGCTTTATAAAAGCAATTTAGCAGAAATAAAACTAGAAGTAAGGACCCTATGAATATCCCATGAATCCCTGTTTTCCCCAGTGGAGAAAGCTGAAAAATGAGGCAAGGAATCAAAGCAGTTAATTTACTGTTTATTCTGATGTGGTTTTCTGGTTATGAGTGTCATAAGCCTAGCCTGAGGAATTATGAACTGAAGGAGCAGTGCCTCTTAAGAGCTCTAACTGTACTGGGAAATAGAGGGAGGGGGAGGAAAAAACCCCATGATTGTGTACTGAATTCTTGAATCTGAAGCTTTAGCCTTCCAGTGAAAGCATGTTCTAGGAGTCCTGTGGGTGCCAGTGGGCGCGTAGTTTTGAGTGATGCACTAACACTCACAAAGTTTTCTCCTTATATTTACAGTGCGTCTGGTGCAAGCGTTGTTGCCATTGACAACAAAATAGAACAGGCAATGGTAAGTAAAAAAATAAGTTATTTCTATTAGGGTTGAGCATAAGTTTCCAGCTGTACTCCGTTTCTGTGCATCTGTACTATCCCTTCAGTCAGGTCAGACTGAGACTGTCATTTGAAAAAAGGATTTTCTGTATCAAGTATGGGATGGCCACAAACCATGATTGCCTTTACTGTTGGCCTGGAAGTGTTCTTAAATGAATTTTCCTATGAATTTCTGTGAACAAGCTGGTGGAACTTAAAGAGGTGCTGAAAACAAATAATGCATTTAAGTCTCTTTAACAAAGTTGATCACTAGTTTTTCTCAATTGGCACTGAACACTGTGCCTTCCTTGACATTTTGTTCAGCTTCAGTTATGTATGTTTGATTTACGCTTCTGCTGATTTAGAGTCTTTCTTATTTCTTGGTTCTCATAACACCTCAGTGCTTGGGATTGCGTAATGCAGACTCCTGCCTCCAGCTCAGAGCTTCAGAGCTGATACTTCCATTCAGTATGGAGTAGCTGGAACGTAATTCTAGTCCTTGTCTTCAGCATAACCGAGGTGACTAGAACTTAACGCTGAATGCTGGAAAGAAAGCTTCTGATCTAAGGGCCACTTTACAGTGAATAAAAGGGCTAGGTTATTTGCTCTTGAAGGCTAATTTATATATATATATATATATAAAAATATATATATATATTTAGTGACGAGTGCTTTCGTTTTCCAGGCTTACCACTTTCTTCAGTGAAAGCAGTAAAAAGCAAATCCTGGGGTTGGAGTGGAACAAAACTGTTCTTTCACTTGCTGTAACTGTTAACTTGTTCTTCACAGGATCTAGTGAAAAGCCATTTGATGTATGCAGTAAGAGAAGAAGTGGAAGTCCTGAAGGAACAAATAAAAGAATTAGTTGAAAGAAACTCTTTACTTGAACGAGAAAACGCACTGTTAAAATCTCTTTCAAACAGCGATCAGTTATCCCAACTTTCAACCCAACAGGCCAATCCTAGTAGCACTTCACAAGCGCAAACAGTGATAGCACAGCCTTCGCAGCCAACGCAACCTCCACAGCAGCCGAATGTCTCCTCAGCGTAAAGCTTTCTTGCCTCCTTTGAAAACAAAAACCCGAGAGCAGTCTGTCCTTGTGTGCCACTGATGTTCTTTCCACTTTAAATGAAAGCGAGTAGCCATGCTTCTGTTGTGTGTTTGGCCTTTTCAGTATTAGACAATCATTCTCCAAGAGCTGTCCCTCACTGGTGTTCCATGAAGTGCAGTTGGTGTCCGTTAAGTCATCAGTGCACAAGGGAAGTCATACAAGGAGTTATTAATGCAAAGAATGCATTTGCTTGGTGTGCAGGAGTGAGGTCTTTAAGAGCTTTGGTGGCTCTCCAAGGTTTCCATTTCCCGTGGATTACTTTTGAGCCTTGCTATCTGGTAAGAAGTAACAACTCATCTTAAGAGCCACTGTTCTTTCAATATAAGTAACATTTGCCTACATTAGTTTCATTTATTTGTTTTATTTATTACAGGGCTGCTATTTTCATAATGTACATGAACAATGTCACAGAACTTTTTTAATTTTTTTTAAATAAATATATGTATCAGTAAAATGATAGATGGGATTGCGTTTAATAGATAAAATGTTTAGGCAATAATTGAACAAAAGAATCCTGGCATATTTCTAACACTAATGGCAATTTACCTTTGGTATTTATTTACGGTAGTAAAGATCCAGCTTGAATGTAAATTTTGTATAGAGTGTAAGTATGAAGACCATAGTGCATCTGTACAGGTAGTCACCAGTTATTGTGATATAATAAATAATTGATGGGCTATTTTGATGAAGAAAACTTTGCTCATTTCTGTTTCTACTTTCTAATAGAGAGAAATTGCCATGATTCCTCTGCTTTTTGACATTTCGTATAATTTTTTTTTTGGGTGGGAATAAAAAGCTGTGAAATTGTTCAACCTACTTTGTAACCAAAGAAGCAAAGCTGTGTAATTGAGTTTTTTTTTTATTTTATAATGCACATTCTTTATGTATTTTTATTTAGTGTTTTCTCATTCACAACTTTCTTTGCTGTCTAGCATGATCTGCATGACCTGTAATCTTTGAACCACTTTCGTACCTCATGTTTTTATCCAGCACTCTTATTGTAATATGTAATAGTCTGTGAACAATGTCAAATAAAAAAAGAAAGAACAGCTGGTGTTGGTGGAGCTGAGCTAGTGTGCTATGCACTAGTTGTTTAAAAAAAAAAATAAATGAAGTGAGCCATCTTTTGTTCATTTAAAATGGTGTTTTGAATTTCGTATGCAGAAAACGTTTTGTTACATTGCAGATTTTAATGTATTTAATAAATGCAACATGCAGATTAAGTGCAGTGTATACTGAGTATTTAAATTAAAAATGTACATTTCATAAATACAGTTTCAAGAGAGACCATCATTTGTGTAAACTAACACAGTGTGTCAAATTGATGTATAAATATATATATATTTTAACACACTTTCTGAAATTAAACTGTAGTTTTGTGATTTTTTTTTTTTGCTGTAGATGTTGTTACAGCATAGCTAAATTCAGTAGTGTTTTTTTGCTTAACAAAATGAAGAAGGGTAACTTCAGTGGGCCAATAATAGAATAATGCCAAAACTATAACCGCTTCTCTTGCAGCAGACTTTTTTTTTCCTTTATTCTAGGAGAAGCATAATTCTGATGCTGTCAGTGACCCTACTGGTTTCAGTTTTGCACCAATATACATCAATTAACATTTGACTGTGTGCTGGGGTGTTGGAACAGTTTGTGGTCTTGGTGTGTGAAATTTACTTTAGAGAAACACCTACCAGAGCAAACAGCGCAGTGTGCCTTCCCAGGCAGGTGTTGTGGGCACAGCTGAGTCGGCGCCCCAGTGCGCTGCAGTCCAGTGCGCTCTTGAGCCTGTACCTATTTCGTCAGGCTGCCCGCAGGTGTTTGCTTCAGTCTCTTATCCTTGTATACGTCTAACTCTGGTCAGGTTTATGTGTTAGGTAAAGCAAACCAAAAGAAGCAACACTGGAAACCGCAAGTTTTGGTGTCTTCAGATCTCAAGGAAGCATCCTTGTCCCGTGTTCCAGGAACTTAGAGCGTCGCACCTTCCTGGTAAGCATCAGTTCACAGCACAGTTCAAAAAAGCTCTGTGTGTGTGTGTATATATACATATCTATAAAAAAGTACTTGCTGAAGTAGTACAGTGAAAATGATCTTTGGTTGCAGATTGGTGCTCTTGGCCTGCTCTAAGCATGCATGTATACTGCTGTAAATCCTTTAGTGAAACAAGAGCTTGCCATGCAAATTAGAGAACAAAAGTATTTCAGTAGCTAAGTGTGTTTTCCCTCCAGTGTGACCAATAGCTCCCTCCAGCTATATGGTACGGATGTAGCTGGTAAAAGGGACAAATGGGGGGACTTGTGGGAACAGAAGTCCTTCAGATGAATAGTCAGTTAAAACTTTTACAGAGGGAACTCTGTAACTGTCAGTTCATTCTTAAGGACTGAAATAGAAAGGAGATATTTGAAACATGACTGAGGCTGCTAATGTCCTGCTGATGGTAGAAGTAGAGAATCAAGCTGACGAGGAGACAGTCCTAAGCCCCTCCGCGTTCCCGCGGAGCTGGGTCTGTGCCTCTCCTCTCCCTCTCGAGTAACGCTTGCGACCTTGCTGTGTGGAGTTGGCTTTGTGTGAGCTCTGCCCCACAGTGACAGGCCCACTTAGATGCAGGTGCTCTGGAGGGGTTTGTTTTCTCTGAAAGAAAAAAGCATTTAGTAAATCTGCTGAAAAGGGGATGAAACAAAGATTAAACTGACCCTTGTAGAAATCCTTTGTTTGCCTTGTTCCACCTGTCAGGTTTGGTTTTGGCTTTTGGTTTTTCGTTTTCTCCTAGTGGTTAAGTTGTGCTCGGCTCTAAATGCCAACTCCGCTTGCCGTGTGAGAACGCTATAAAATGGCAGAAAAGGGTCTTTGAAGTGTTGCTGTCTCTTCCCGAGAGGGCAGTCTGAGGCTGCTGCCTGGGGAGAGAAAGAAATGCGGTTCCTCAGTGCGAGAATATCGTCTTGATGTTACTCAACGTTTGATTTCAGAGAGAGGGAAGAAAGGCTTATTGACAAATGGTGGTGTTGCTGCCAGGCTGTATTGGCGCTGCACTGCTTTGTGCACACAGTGTCCGTCAGCTTCCTGCTGCTGTAAAGCCTTTCTTTGTTGTCCTTATGACGGCACCAGCGACGTCAATCAACTGCCCGTCAATCAACCGCCCGTCATCGTATGGGGCTGGGTGACAAAGAGAGCTGCGCTCCCCAGGCGCGGGGCTCCGGCTGGTGCTGTGAACGGGTGCACGCAGCCATGCCCTCTGCTCCCTGCTGCTCCCTGTCAGCTAATTGGTTTGGGGTGCTCTTGTAGGGCAATGGCTGCGTTTAGGGAGCCACGTGTGAAAGTGGTCTCTTGAGATGCAATGCTGTCCTCTGCGGGAAGCAGTGCTGTTGCATGTTCCTGGAAGCGTGTCTTTGAAATGATTCCGTAGCCTCAGCATAACGAATGGAGAAGTAATCCAGCTACTGGACTTGCTGTGCTTGGAAACCGGGCTGACCCTAAGACTGTGCCCGCTTGGCACGGGTGGGAGGTGGGAGGGAGGCTGCAGTCGCGGCAGAAAGCACAGCGGAGCAGAAAGGTCTCAAAGCGATGATGCTGAGCTCTGGTGGATCTGAAGTAGCCCCTGCGTCTCAGAAAAGATGGGATGGAACATGCAGGGAAAGGCTACAGAAACAGTGGAGGATGTGGAGGAAATGCTTAATGAGGAGAGGCTTAACGAGGAGAGCCTGAGAAGGCTGTGACTCCGGCTTGAAGGGGAGAAGGCTGTGGCAAGGCTGAGGCAAGCAGCCCAGAGTCTCCAGAGAAGGTGACGGGGGAGGTGAGCACAGAACTAACTTAATCACCAGATCTCACCTACAGCGAGTGCGTCTCTTCTCACGTGGCAGAACAGGAACTTTGGAGCTGGCTGCCAGAGGATGTTGTGGAGGCAGGTGGGATGTTCTGAAAGGGCTTTAGGCAGATTCTTGGGCAGCGGGTTGACGAAAGGGGATGTTTCCTCTTGCCACCCCTGCAGAATGCTGCTGGATGCGAACGGGGAATGAACTGTAAAGGGTGGCTGGACTCGCCCGTCCTCCATAGCATCTCCCACCGCCTCCGCTTGAGACAAAGCGCTGGGCTCGTGGGGGCCTGTCTTCTGAAAAAGAGCTTTGCTCTTCAGTAACAGATTCACAGTGTTTTGTGGTCTAAGGTAAGATTTCAGCTGAGGGAGAGTCTAGCAAATCAGCCCCCTCAGGTTTTAGTTTGAGCAAGTTTCCTTGTGTTTCTATTAACACGCCCCAGAAAGGCAAGTCGCCCGTGGCACTGGGGCCTGGGATGTGGCAGTGCTGAGTTCAGGAGCCAGTACAGCCATCTTTCCTTGGTTTTGGTTTTGTCTGGGTTTTGGTGTTCTGTGTGTGTGTCCCCCCCCACGAGCGCAAAAGGGCATTTATTTCTGCTGAACACCATCTGTTACGCTGCTTTTGTGATTAACAACTGCTTTTCTCTTAGCGGACGGTCTGTGTTCACCTGGAAGGACCACGAGTTGTCCCTTTCCGTTCTGAAGAGGGCTGGCGAAGTGACATTTGCCCACGTCCCGGGCTCCTCGGGCTGTCGGTGGCACCCAGGCCCGCTCGCTTCCCCCAGTACCAGGCGTGGGGCCCCGCTGCTCTTCTCCCCTTCATCTCTCGCAGCCGCATCAGGCGGGTTTTGCGCCCGTGGCCAAAGCTGCGCGGCCGGGCCGGGCCCTCCCCGCTGAGGCGCTCCGGGCCGGAGCCCGGGCTCGCTGGGCAGCGGCGGAGCCAGCCCCAGCCACGACGCTGTCTTTGTTTTTCCTTTCCCCAGGTTCCGTCCTGTCGGTGGGAACGATTCGGTGCCCGTTTGGCCGGGGCTGGCGGGGCCAGGAGCCCCCGGAGTGGTGTGGGGGGGTGCAGGCCTCTGCTCAGCGAGGGCCTAAAGCGGAAAGCGCCGCTGTGGAAACCGGAGGGTTCGCATCGAAGGCGGAGTTCGCTGCTGCTCCCTCGGCACTTGCGCCTTCAGCGGGGAAAAACTCCCTCCTTGGCCGCTCGGCCCAGGCTCCCGGCTCCGGCCGCAGCGCTGCCGCCCGGGCCCGGCCCGCCGCCCCCACGGCGCGGGAGCCGGCCGCCGCGGCCG
>JANZLQ010000089.1:42772849-42786447 GCA_026212715.1 Elanus axillaris | reverse complement strand
CTCCGCCGCCCACCCACCAAAGCGCCGTCCGCTCCTTGGGGTGCCGCAGCCGCTCCAGCGCGCCCAGCGCGGCGGGCAGGGCGTGGGCCGCGTTCCTCGCCAGCACCGCGATCGTCACCCGCGGGGGCCTCAGCCCCGACTCGGGGTTCCACCGTTCCTCGGGGAAGTACCCGAGCCCCGGGACCGGCCCCGGGACCGGCCCCGCCGCCAGCACCAGCAGCGGCAGCAGCAGCCGCGGAGGGACCGGCCGCCGCGCCGCCATCCTGGGCAGACCCCGCCCCCGCCCCGCGCGACGTGGACGTCTCTGGGGCGGCCGCGCCGTCGCTCACCCGGAAGCGGAAGCGGAAAACGACGCGTCAAGATGGCGCCCCCCGCGCCGCTGCTGGCAGGTGCGTCGCGGCCGGGGGCCGGCCCGGCTCGGCTGGGGTCGGCCCAGCGTCCTCCGCCGGTCCCCTCCCCAGGGCGCGGCCGGGCCCGGCCCTGGCTCCCGGCGCCCCCCTGCTCTGAGCGCCGGGCCGGGCCCCCGCTCCCCTCCCGGGGGGCCGAACCGGGCCGGGCCTCACCTCGCGGGCATGGGGCTTCCCCGGGGGGTGCCGGCTGCTCGTCCCGGTCCCTTCCTCGCCCGAGCCGCCGGCGGGCCTCCCCCGCCCCCGAGGCGCTGGGGGACGTCGAAACGCGTTACTTGGAACGCGCTTGTTCTCTTCCCCGGGCCGACTCTCTCCCGCGGCCGGCTGGTCGCTGCTGACACGCTCCCGCTGATGCTGTGCTGGAGGAGCCGGGCAGCCCGGTGGGAGCAGGGGAGGCCCGCTGGCCCAGCCCGGCCTCCCCGGGCCTCGGAGCGGACGGTGGCAGCCGCGGGGGCTGGCAGGACGCGGGACCGGCGTAGCGGGGCTTCCACAACCCGCTGAGCAGCTGGCAGGGGCTTGTAGCTGACTGAAGCATTGTCACTGCATTTTGTGGGCCTGTCGCTGCGTTCTGTGGAGTTCCTTTTGAGTTCTTCCTTTTCTCTCTCTTCTGCTTTTTAAGTTGTCCCTAGCATCAGGGATGTGCGTTTTTTCCTTTCCTGTGTTTCTGAGCTTTGAACGCCAGCACGTTTATCCTCGCTTGGGTGTATTGAGGGGCTGCAGTGGTTTAGGGTGGATTTGGGACACCCTGCTACTGTCAGTGATCTGTTGTAAATGGGGATCTTAACTTCTCTTGGGAGTCTGACGGAGGACCTGGAGAACAGGCTCAAGGCAGGGGTGCGAAGCTAGTGAATCGTATTTAAAGTGCTGTTAAAACGTATCTTTGAGGTATGTAGGGGGCATGGTGTGCCCCCAGTGAAGTACAGGGCTATAGAGCAGGTGGAGATTTGAAATCTATCAAAGTGGCATTTTCTCCACTCTAATAAACTATTGCTTAAAATGTTTTCCATTTGTTAATTTCTAAAGCGTTATGAGAGAGGTGACGTAAGGTTACGTGGCAGTTAAAAGAGTAGCTCTGAAGAGCGATGTAAGAATGTCTGGTCGCAGATGTTGCTGTTGTCTTGGCGTTGCTGCATCTGCATGTGGATTTTATCACATGGTTCATGTACGGAATGAAATGGCTGTTCTGCTGTCGTACCTCTCGTGCGCCGCTGGCCCTAATGCTTCCTTGAAGCAATACAGCTGCAGAACCTGCAGCTTGAGCTGGTACAGATCCTGCTTTCTTGAGTGGTGTTTGACAGTAAAAAGTTGTCACCTCAGTAGGCATCTTTGGTATCACAGGAAAATGCATAAAACACAGCTAATGCCTGTGTAACAATTGCCCATTTTGTGGTTTAACTTTGAATTCTGATATGCTTGTCATAGAACTACCTTAAAGATTTTTGGTTTATTGACTATGTAACAATTCCAACTGCGTGATTTTGCATGACTCTGCCTTTATTTTTTCTTTGTTTTGTAACGCCGAAAGCATGGCGATGTCCCCGAAAAGAATGAAATTTAAAATGCATTTTATATTGGTATCTCTTTCATGTCTTCTGTTTTCCAAGTTGAACTCCAGTGTTGGAACTAACAATAGGGCAGATCCTGTATCATGTCAGCAAAAAAATCAGTCCAACAGAGTCTTTCTCTGGCAAATGTTCCTCCTGTGTTTAAGCAGCCAATCCTCGCTTTGGGGAATATCTAGGCAGCCCTTTTGAGCTCCATTGTGCAGGACTCTCATGCAGCTCTTGCAGCGATGGAGGATTTTCAGCTCCTGCAGGTTAGGCTTCATGAAAGGGCCTGCTGCAGCAGGGTTGAGAGCTGAGGTCCATCAGCCATTTTGGGATGAGCTGTTGTTCCACCCTCCTTCCTTATGCAGGTGCAGCTCTTCTGTAGTTTGAGGTCATCCTGGGAGCTGAAGCCAGGCTCTTGTTTTGTGGTATTCAGTGAGGGGGTGATGGGCAATGGGCTCAAACTGAAAGCCGGGAAATTGCACTTAAGCGTCAGGAAGACTATTTTTACTCTGGGACTGAACACAGGCGCAGGCTGCCCAGAGAGGCCATATATCTCCATCCTTGGGGATACTCGCCTCCTGGCCGGGCAGGGCCCCACAGCCTGGTGCCGCTGGCCCTGCTGGAGCAGGGGAAGGGTAAGGGTCCAGGGGTGCCCCTGCCTCGGCCCCTCTGCCATGCACCTGGTTTGGTTCTGTCCCGCCCTGCCCCGCTACCCTCGGCAGCGCTTCTGCTCCCTTTTTTGCACTGGCACCCATGCTCCCATGGCAGAAGGATATACCAGTCTGTAGACCAACCCTGGTGGGAAGGCTGCACGGCACGGGAAGGGCTGTGCCGGTCGAAGTGGGGAGCAGATTGCATGGCTGTGGGTCCGGGGAGGCTGGAACTGGCAGCAGTTGTCCCACTTCAGTCCTCAGCTCTGGAGAAGTGCTGGCTGGTTGCTGTTTTGTCTGCGGAGTTGTACGGCAAACTGGCGCCTCAGTTGCCTGCGCGTTGTGTGTCAGAGCTGGTGCTGGAGGCGATGGCTCAGCTCTGCCCCTTCGCTGCCCCTGTCCCGTGTTTTAATCCTGTGGCTGCCTTGGATGAAGCCAGGTGTCTTGGCACCGGTTACATTCTGAATGTCCTTTACAACCCTCTCTCTCCTTTACTCTAAAACGCAAGCAGGGGAAAAGTGCATGCAGGTCTCAACGCTCACGAATTGGAAGAAGCTTTTGCTTTGGATGATTTTCTGAGTTTGAAACTAGTAGTTCTTTGTTTACTCTTCCAGTGAGGGGATCCGAAGGGCTTTATATGGTGAATGGGCCACCTAGTTTCACAGAGAGCACAGCATTTCAAAGGTACTGTTGTTATCACTATTTTTGATCTTTTGCACAATATAAATAATTTTCTAGAAAGCAAAGGTAGACTCTAGAATTGAAAAACTTATAAACACAAGTGAATTTTCTCTTCCTGTCAGTAGTTCAGAAAATTGATGGGTTTGTGCTTGCCTGACTTCTCATTGCCCGGGTAATAATCATTGAACAATTGCAGAGTAGATCACACTGTTACAAAGCGCCACTCAGGAGCGCAGCAGGAAAACTGGCGTGTTGATTTTTATTTTTGTTAAAAATACCTTAACTTACGCTGTATGTTTGAATACTGATGTGCGTTTCTTATTTCTTTAGGGACTCTGGAAAAAATTGCAAAGCTGTTGCTTTTAGCAAGGATGGTTCCCTCTTTGCCTGGTGCAATGGAGAAAAGTTGGTGCATTTTGTGATATTAATCATTTAGTTTGTATTAAATAAACTGGATCTGTTATGCCCCATTCACTCTTGTCTGTGTAAAGGCTATTGCTATTAACACAAGAGTTTGCATATATGCTTTAAATGCAGTTTATTTTTGTGTTATTGGCACTAGTGGCTTTGTTTCCTGAATATCAGATGAAATATTTCCTGGGTTTTGTCATGTTTATAATGCACCCATTCCCACGGAATCTGGATATGCTTTATTTGGTTTTTTTTTTGTTCATAGTTCCCAGTATGATAGTACCTGGTTTTCTGGGATTAATCTATTAGTAAAGGTCACAGAAAATGAAGAGTCTACGTACCTTATGAACAAACATCACAAAGTTTCCTTTTTTTTATAGACCAGGTGCATTATAGAGTTCACTAGACATCATCCTTTACATAAGAGTGCATCGTGGGGTTGCTGCTGTAAAGAGGTGATAAGGCTTCTTCTGAAATGATGGTATTCTTACTAACAGGATAAAAAAATCTGCGAAAGTATTTAGTAATACCATTTAACCACTTCTTTTAAAGTGGGTAGCTTAGATGTAGGCTTTGTTACTGTTGCTTCTGGTTCTCCAAAATATCGAGACTTCATTTTTCATTAAAAACTTTATTTTTGTCAATTGGAAGGGTTCATTTCCAGAAAATGTTTGTGGGGTAATACGACTTTCAAACAACCAGGTTGTATATCCAGGTACCCATATATATTCCAAATGGCAAATCTTTCCAGTCCTGCCATGCCTCTTTGTTTTGGGTGCTGTCCATCTTCCTTCATTTTTGAGGGGGAGCAGTGAATGAGATGGTGAGGAACAGGCTCCTAATGCAGTTTCTGAGAACAGTGGTTTAGACGCATCTCGATGTGATCTTTTTTGTTACTTTGGATTCCGTGTGTGGTAGATCTTTAATATACAGTGTTCAGAGGTGCAGCTTGGCCTTGTTTGTTCGGCCACCTGACCTGTGCTTTCTATTGTCCCTCTCTCCCTGCATCCCCCAACCTCAAAAAGCCCAAATCTTACAAGTTGTATCCTTACAGATAGAAGACCTTTAAAAATATATGGGATAAATGTGTGTTTTAATTAAGTTAGAATCTTTCTGTTGGCTGTCGCTCAACTTTAGCACTGTGGGAGTGTAGATGGACTCTGTACGGTTAGAGTATTTCTTGTCTCTTGTTCAGAGTTTTAATATTGCAGATAAAAATAAGTTATATGTTTCGACCAGCACTTTCACGTAGTTTGTTATGCTTGGGTATCTGGTTTTAAAATGTGTTCTTGCAAGAATTTAGTAAAAGCAGGAGGGGAAAAATGCTCTTCTGATTTTGTTACGTTGGCCAAATTTGGGACAGATCCAGAAGAGTCAAATACATGAAAAGTTACCTTGGCTAATCAATGAACTATTCTAAGTATGTTCTATTGAAATGGCATCTTTTGGTTCCAGAGTAAATGTTGTTAATGTCACCAATGCTCAGTTACTGCGTTCCTTTGATCTTCCAAAGGCAGTTTGCCTTGAATTCTCGCCGAAGAATAATATTCTGGCAACATGGCAGGCCTATACAGGTGAGTATTTTACCAGCTGTAAAAGTACACGGGGTAACTGCATATTTTAATTCGGTTTGCAGGCTTTCCAATACTTGATTTGTCACTGTAGCATATTTATTGGCTAAATGAGCAGTATAGAAAGTGTACAGAAAATTATATGGGTAATCAAGTATATAGTGGAGGAGGGAGGGACGCCATCTTCTGGAAGCATCTGGTATCAGCCGTTCCTACAAATGCTAAATCAGAGCTCACGTACCAACAGTTACTCTATTAAGTAAATCGTGTGTTTCTAAAAATTGCTAACTGTTCTTAGTGCAAAGAGTGTGATGGAATAATATGCTGTTCAAGCCGTTTATATTCATATATAGACCAGGAAAATTGTAGGCTGCATCAGAGTAGTCGCGTCCTCCACTGGGCATAGCTGACTTGAGCGTTCTCCATTGTCCAGAGGGCTTTGTTCTCTCCTCTGCCTCTCTATGGATTTTATATTCCTTATTTAGACAGCCTCTGTCTCATCCAAGCTGTGTGTCCGAAGTAGACCATGTAAATGCTCCCTTAGACAGGAAGAGCTGGCCATAAGCTGAGCGTGTGGGAAGTGGTCTGGGACAGGTTGTAGGATAAGACAAGGCAGCGCAAGTGACAGAACTGATGCCAGCCGTGGACTCTTAGGAGGTCTGTTCTGAATCATTGGTAGAAATAGGCAGGCTGTAGTATCCAGAGTGAGTAGAAGAGTACAGAGAGTTTAAAACCAGCAGAACCATTTTGTATGGCTTGCAGGTAGAGCTGTGACTGCAATGTGATGGACAAAATGCATTGCATTCTTGTGACAGCAAAATGTAGGAGGGGAGAACATACCTTCATTGTTTGCCAAGAGGACAGTTTTTCATTTTGATTAAAGAACACACATTAAAAAAGCTGAGCTGGTGTTGGTGGTTCTAGTGTTGTAATGGGGAGTAGAAACCCTACACTTCCAAATGTTAGTTTTTTTCTGCAGACTGAAAGACTGTAGAAAGACTTACGTTCATAGGTAAAGTAATTAGCAGACTAGGGTTTAGTCACTCAGGGTAGGATGCTTCTTGTAAGAAGTTTATGCATGTTTGGTTGCTTCTACAATCATGAGATGGAATGTCATCATGGTGAAGCAGATTTAATCCCCAGAGACCCCCACTGTTTTTGTTGCAGCTACTAAAGATGGCACAGCAGGGGTGCCCAACCTACAACTTCATGATGTGAAAACTGGAAAATGTTTGAAGTCTTTCATCCAGAAGAAGATGCAGAATTGGTAAATAACATTTCCAGCTGCTAATTGCTTGCAAAGAAATGTGGTTTCCACAATCTGATCCAGGTATATAGAGTTTCTAGTGTGGTGTCGGCTTTCAAAATACTGCCTGCTACTAGCTGAAAGCAGGTATCTGTGCTTGTAAGTATCTTTGTACGTAGTTATAATTGTTGTTTCTCAGTATAATTCACTATCATTTTGCACCACAGAGAAAGCTGGAGAGATAATAATGAAGTCTAGTTGTATATTTTTTACTATGCAGATGTCATTTGTCCATTTGAAACGTGTATCATGTTTGAACTTGCTTGGCTTTAAAAAGAGAAGAAAAAAAAATCCCAGGTTGCTAAAGATGAGCATCATTCAGTGTTTCTGATTTTTTTTTCTTTAAATGTAGGTGTCCTTGCTGGGCAGATGATGAAAGCATTTGTGCCAGGAATGTAAACAATGAAGTGCACTTCTTTGAAAACAACAACTTTGGTATGCAAGTATTTCTATACATTTCATTGAGCTCTATATGGAGATCTTGTTTTGGGTGGGTTTTTTTCTTTTTCAATTTTTTTCCTCAGTTTTTCTTTCGCTTTCTTGTTATTTTAAATATGGTCTACATTCTGTTTGAATTTGGAATTCAGAATCATAATGTTTTAATGAAGCTTGTTTTCGTTTTCTTGTTTACCTTTTCAGTGACTTATCTAGTATGAAACGCATCTAATTTTTAATTAAAAGAGACCTGGTTCCGTATCATTTGTCATTTAATGAGATCCAGGAAACTGTCAATAGAGAATGTGATCTATGATTACTTCTTTGGGTTGTGTGTATTCCGTCAATGAGCTATTAAAATGAAAATTTATGGCAAAAATTAAGTTGTACAGCTAGAGCATTTTTTTCAAGGAAATTTACTACTAGTGGTAGAATATTTGGAGTCAATATAGGTTGCAAAGAGAAAGGGGAAGAAAAAGGCAGAAAGATAAAAATGAATTAGAAAAAGTTAAAGGAATACAAGAGAACTACGGGGGGGAGAACAGTGGTGGGTTTTTTCTGTTGGTCTGCTTTTGTTTTCTTTTTAAATATAAAGCTGGTCCAAAGATTTATTCTGGGAGCTAAAAATACAGCCTATGAGAGATGCAGTTTCAGGAGAATTAGCCCTACTGATGTTAATGAAGCTATACTAGGGAAGTATGGAATGTCTGTTCCAGCACGAGGTCTGCTGCTCAGTGCAGACTTCCTTGCTGGAATAAGGTTGTGGGTTGCTGCTGTTTGCTTACTTTTTAAAGATGCGTTTCCCACAAGATGTTTGTGGAAAGGGGCAATATTCAGCACAGAACGGGCCTTTATGAACACCTCCTCTCAGGGAGAATCATCCAGTAACGTTGCAAGGGGAGAACCCCAGCTCTCTGTAATGGTGTGCGTTACCTGAATGTGACTGATGCTGCTTCCTCTCAAGTCAGCACAGATAAGATGAAGAACATTGTCCCTTGCTTAAAACATGAGCTGTGTTCACATGGGGTTTGGAAGCTTCCTTGCTGATTGAACTTCCAGATACTAAATACTGGATTTCAGACCTAGGCTCAGTTCAAGTTGGTTTTGTAAATAAAAATGCGTGATGAAATGGTATGAAATGAAGGTACTGGTTGTTTGCCTAGTAAAAAAAAAAATCCTTTATCATTATGTATACTGTTCTTTATTATCCATGATACAGACCCACAAAAAGGTATAGTTAAGTAATCCAGGCTAACATTGTTTGTCATTAGCATCATCACACCTGTGGACTTTTTTTTTTTTTTGCAGCTACTATTGCAAATAAACTGCATTTGCAAAAGGTTAATGATTTTGTGTTATCTCCAGGAGCACAGCCAACCAAGGTATTTCTGATGATGTTTCCAATTTTTTTCTTGGTTTTCTTAAAAAAAAAAAAAATTACTGTAATTTTAGCACATCATACTAGTAGTGAATAGACCCTGTGCTATCAACAATATCGCCTGCAATAAAATCTCGTGGCTTTGTTTTAGGTGGCTGTGTATGTTCCGGGCAGTAAAGGCGCACCGTCGTTTGTTAGACTCTATCAGTATCCCAACTTTGGTGGCCCTCAGTCTGCACTAGCCAATAAAAGTTTCTTTAAAGCTGACAAGGTGACAATGCTATGGAACAAAAAAGGTATAATAGCTCTATGTTTAAATTTTTGTATTCCACTCATTTTGGATTTAATTACTTTGTTCACTGTGTGGGTTTTGCATTTAATTTGCACATGCACATAAATACTGAAGATAGCCATTAATGCCAGTGCAACATTGAGGTTACAGTTTTGAATAACCTGAAATACTCATAACTTTTCTCTGACTTCCATGATTTTGTATATTGTATTTGAGAATATTCTACATGTTGGTAAATTTTGCAGTTGAATAGCAAATTCAAATTTAATTTTGCATTCTGTGATGATAATGTACTTGGACAGTAAACATAAGATTATACCAGAGCATAAACTGTTCTTAATCTGTACAATTGTGTATACCTAGGCGTATCACAACTGGGAAGACTTGCACAGTCCTCTGTATGCTTTGCTATTTGTTAGCCATAAGCTGTTTCAGAATGATTTTGTAAAAACTGTTTTACTTCAACCCACATCGTATGTAATACCTTCCCTGTATTCCAAACGTAGAAACCACATGTGGGCACACAGTTTTGGATAAAACAGATAAACATACAAAAGCTGTTGATGAAACACTTCATTCAAGGACTGATCAGGTTGCTTGGTTTCTGCCTTAGATGAGTATCTTTTTTTTTTTTTATGGCTGCAAAAGTATGTTCACTTTCTCATAATTCAATGGTGGATGAATAGACTTAGCTTACACTTTTCATTTGAGAAAGGAAGATACTCGTTCTGTTTGGGTTAACCCTGAGGAAAAATTAAATTCGGAAGAGAATAACAGCACTGTTATGTAAGCAACTAAGAATTCATAATCGAACTAATTTCTCATTGTTCATGGTAGTTCATGAAATAGTTTATATATTGCAATAATTGTATTAAAGTAACTGCGTGTCTGTTCTTTTAGCCACTGCTGTGCTAGTAGTAGCTAGTACAGAAGTTGATAAAACAGGTGCTTCGTACTACGGAGAGCAAACTCTGCACTACATTGCAACAAATGGAGAAAGTGCGGTCGTACAGTTGCGTAAGTAGCTCTCTCAGGCATTTTTTCAATGTATTACAGCACTTGATATAGTGGGAATTGCTGTTTCACCAGCTTTTGTTTAATGTATGAGGTGTTTTTTTGTTAGTGTAATCAAGTAATCTTTTAAAAAAAACAATCAAAGTACTGTTAACAAAAAAAACCTTCACCAGACTTTTTTACTCTGGAGTAAAGCATTGGTACGGAGTGGGTGGTTTTTTGTTTGTTTTTTTTAATAGCTGAATTTTCTTGTCTTTGGTATATTAGTGTGCTCTCTGCCACTGACATAAAGATGACACTTTCAGTTAGTATATAAATATTAATTTGCTTGGTAGGGTGTTCTTGTGCACAGGAAGGTAATTGTGTACATTTACTAAGGAAACACCTGGACAACAAAGCCAGTTAGTGTCTGAGAAGCCAAAATGGGCAGGAAGGTATGTTACCAAACAGAATAATCCTACCTGCACTTTTAGACGTGCAATTGATAGTGTTACTCAAGGAGCTGGGGCAGACTGAGAGCAATTTTTTGGAGTATATCGGAAACTAGAAGTCCTTTATTTTGTATTGTAAAATGGAAAGTGTTCTAAGACATAAAAATGACATGTTGGGGAGAGGCAAGTGGATGTGCTTAATTTCAGTGTCTTGTTTCAACTGGAAATCCATTTGTTGATTTCCCCTATGTTGGTATTTTTTCATTATTTTAAGCTGTTGCTGTTTAACATAAACACCTGTCTTGTTGGGGTTGTAGGGAGGCGAGTTTGTTGTGAATATTTCAAAACACTGGGGGTGGGGTGATGTAGACTGTCTGTGCCTAAGTGACCATAGAGAGACTGTGACTATTCTTTTCAGTACGAGTGCTGACTGGAAGAACTTCCCCAGTTGGCCTTCTCTAGCAAAACTTGTGGGAGCAAGTACTGTGCCCCGTTTCCCTTTGTTGCTGACTTCACTGGGGAAAAATAATCAGGATTATAACTCAGTACCTAGAATGCCTCTGGGAGCAGTTTCCTGGACTGAGAACACTAGTTGTTCAATTAAATGCTTATTAAAACCTTCTTTGCCCTTTGAAGTTATTTATTTCCAATGCATCTTTATTTAACAGGAAGTTTATTGCTAATTTTCATTTAATTTAGCTATTCCTTTTCAAGGAAAAAAAACTGATGTCTGTTTTGTAAAACCGTTTTCTCCAACAAAAGCAAGTGGTGGGCACTTGGAGTGAGTGGTGCCCCATTTCCTGTGGATTTGTATCATCTGGTTACTTTTGAGGTCCAGTTTTGAAGCTTTTTCCACACTAGCATTTCTCGAGGGTTTTTCGTCTTTGACTAATACAGGCTCATGCTGTAGCCTTTGCCTTAGCTGTTGAAGCCTGTATAAAGCTGCCATCATGTCTTCAGCTGCCTACTGTCATGAAATGTGCAGAAACGGAATTTTCTGCCAGACCTCTGTCTCTGCAGTTGCATTTGGTTAATGTCATCTAAAAAGTTTTAAAGGGGAAAACACAGACAGCGTGATTGCATAGGCTAGTTTCTAAAGATAATGAGGCTTTAGAATAACAACAGGAATGAACACTTTAAATCCATTTATGTTGGGTCAACGTCTGGATTTAAGAATTGTCAGTAATGCACTTAGCATTTATCTGAAATACAGGTGAAGATACCCAGATTGCGAAAAGTTATAACCACCTATGGTTTTAATTCACACCTGTACATTTTACATGAGTTTCCATCGCTACTTCATCATTCTTCAGTATCTCCTAAAGTTCCAACCCCCAGAAAAGCATCTAACATTACCAAGTTGTAATCATTATGTGTAAAACCATTTTTTTGTGTGTGCTCTCACTTTAAAATCTGTCTTATAAAATACCGTGTTGTGAGCACGGTCCAAAGGTAACTTAGATCAGTATTTCTTAGCTCTACAAAGCTGAGCTATGCAATATTTCTTAGATTAAAAAAAAAGGAGGAACTAGTATCCAGCTGGTATAAAACTCCTGTTTTTGCAGGTTTCCAGTGGGACAGTTTGAGAAGGTCCTGAGAGATCATACTTGAATAACGAGGGGGAAAAAAAGGAATTTTTTTACATGGAAAAAAATATGCTTACTATTAAAGTGCTGATGCTGACCCTACAGAGGTAATTTGGAATGGCTGCAGTTACTGTTGCAAACCTTAACTAAAATTACCAGAAGATAAAATGTTGTTTCTACCTCTATTGTTAGCAGAATTCACTTTCACTGTCAGTGATTAGATCACAGCATTTTGACAAAGCATGAAGTTAAGAATCACTGTTCATTTTATTTTTGCTTACACTGAAGAGATACAGTCTCCTAACAACAGCTGCATATTTTCTTTTCCTTTAGCAAAAAATGGTCCTATTTATGATGTTGTTTGGAACCCCAATTCTGTTGAGTTCTGTGCTGTCTATGGTTTTATGCCGGCCAAAGCAACAATTTTTAATCTGAAATGTGACCCCGTGTTTGATTTTGGAACTGGGCCTCGCAATGCTGCCTACTACAGCCCCCATGGACACATCCTAGTGCTAGCAGGATTTGGAAATCTCAGGGGACAGATGGAAGTGTGGGACGTTAAAAACTACAAGCTCATTTCCAAACCAGTAGCCTCGGATTCCACATACTTTGCTTGGTGCCCTGATGGGGAGCATATTGTAACAGCCACATGTGCTCCCAGGCTACGAGTCAGTAATGGTTACAAGATATGGCACTACACTGGCTCTCTGTTACACAACTACGAAGTTCCATCAAATGAAGAAATGTGGCAAGTTTCCTGGCAGCCCTTCTTGGATGGAGTGTTCCCAGCGACAGCAGTAAAATACCAGGCAGTTCCGAGTGAATTGCCCGGTGCTGAGCCAAAGCCTGCTCAAGCGTATAGACCTCCAGCCCTGAGAAACAAACCTGTAACAAGTTCCAAGCTTGTAAGTAGGCAGTTTCGTATGTGAACTAACTGAATTGTTCTGTTTCCTTGCTTTGCCTGTCTGTATTTAATGAGAGATATCAGAAGAGTAATCAGACTGATTAGACTGTAGTATTGTGGGGTTTTTGGGAGGTTTTCTTGATAATCCTCTTTGACACTTTGCTCACTGTTTGCAAGAATGTATGCTAGGAAACTGAAATGTCTTTGGTCCAAATACTATCCTTTTACGAAGTCATTTGCAAACTTTAAAAACGCTCTCTACAACGTGCTCTGGAATAATAAATGGCAAATTTGGTTTATGGTGAAACTGGATACTCTAGCTAAGATAGAAACCTCTCATTTGAGTGACCTGACTTACTAGTCTTAACCCAGCTAGACAGGTGGTTTGACTGTCCTCCCAACAGCTGCATTTTTTTTCTTTTTTTTTTTTTTTAAGGTAAGTTCACTTGCTAGAAAGACATTTGATTGTTAGCAAGTCAGCTGCTGTTTAAACAGCTTTCAGTATAGTAACCTACTTGTCTAATAAGTTTCTTTTCTGCAAGTTTTCAAAGTAGGCTGAGTAGCAACTAATGACATTTAATAATTGCACCCTTGATGTGTAAGATTTTGAGCCTGATGCTTTTGAAGGCAAGACTGCTGTTTGGCTTGTGAGGAATCTAATGCTCATGTCAGTTTTTGCAAATGATCAACAAGCAGAGGTACTAGAGAAAAGATGCATTAAGTAAAGTAATCGTTCACTTATATGGGCACGAATCTTGCCACGTGCATTAAAACAATCCAGCCCCTCAGTTAAGAGTTACCTTAAAAAAACCCTTTTCACACATACCCCCCAAGAAACCCCACCCCATCTCCCCTCCCAGCAACCTGTTTTTTCTTTCTTGTCACTAGGAGATTGAGTTCAAAAAGTTGTCAGCAAAAGCAAAATGCCAAGCTTCAGTAATTTTGTGCTGATTTTTTCCTCTTTGATTTTACACCACCCCCC
>JANZLQ010000089.1:42746325-42763631 GCA_026212715.1 Elanus axillaris | reverse complement strand
AGGGGTGGGTGGGCGGGCATGGAATAATGGTTGCAGCTACTTTTGAGTGGAACCTTCCAAGCCAAGTCTCGCTAGGCAAAACTTTTGAGGGTCAGCCTTAGATGTTAGGCAGAGTGAGATAAAAACTAATGAGACCCACAAGTTTCAGAGATTTGGCGATGGTTTAAAAACTTGGTATGCTATTCTGCCACTCACTAAGGTACTTTCAGACATTCTGTCAGTGGATATTTTGAACCTCTAAATCCATATGACGTACTTCTAAATGGAAGCATTAGACTCTTTGTTCTCCTAGCTGGACTGGATTTTAGTATAGCTAGAGGGTTGAAGCGTTGTTGATCAGGTATTTTCCTCAGTATAAAATAGTACTAACTTGCATAGCTGCCTAGCTCTTTTGAATTTTATGTTTGAACTAGCCCTCTGTGTTTTCTGACTCTGTCAATGTAATGATGCTTTTTTCCTCTCTGCATTTTGTGGTAGATGTTCCAGTGTGGTCTAAGCTAGAGTCTGGCCACCTTCCTTCCATGCAGCAGCTTGTAGAAATTCTTGATAATGAAATGAAGCTCAACGTGCACATGGAGTCAATGCCTCATCATCGATCATAGCCCCATCTATCAGCACTGAAACTTCTTGTAAGTCTTCTTCCAGTCACCAGCTGTCTGTTGACTTGGGTGTGAAGGACCACATGTTGCAGATTGAACATTGTAATCGTATATTTGTTCATTTGAAAGTGTTTTACTGGAGAACCAGCTTTAGTGACTTTAAGTAAATTGACATGTATGATTTTACAGGTACTGTTTTGGTGGAAGGTTTTGGGTTGGGGTTTGTTCTGCCTATTTCAAAACTGGAAGCTGGCATTCCTTCGGGTGGAAAAAGATGTGTTACTGCATGCAGAAAGCTTAAGTTAGTGAACTGTATTGTGCAGACATCAGAAAACACACTGCACTGTGTGCCTTAAAATAGTCTGTGTGCAGAGGATTTCTCTATAACTTGCAACCTAGCTGAATTGCATGGCCCTAGAAAGTAGAACATTTTCTCGCTCCTGTCTGTGTGCTATACTGTTTTAAGCTTTTGCAAATATTCTTTGACACTTAGGAGCGGAGGGTTTGTATCCATGCTTACATATGTTATGACAAACCAATTCTGTGCTCCTATGTTGCCTGTGGCTTTCAAAACATTTGGCTTAAGGTTCTTCATAGAAACATTGATCTGCTACAAAAAGACTGTCTTGGTGCAAAAATTTACAGTTGACACCTAGGAGACCACTGAAGTAGTGATCTGCTGTGGTGCAGTTCTTTGCACAAGAATGCCTTGGTTTGAGACTCGTTTCTTGGCTTTACCTTGCTGACAGACAGCCTGCTCTCAAGTGACAGACCCCGTGCTGCCATTTCTGTCGACTGATGTCCTGCAACTCGTCTCACCAACTTACACTGATCAATTGGTCCCAGCTGTAGCAGTTAATGACCTGGCTCTGTTCAAACACAGATTTTCTTTGGAGCTCTGTTTAATATGATTCGGCTTCTGCAAGTTCGTATTTACATAGGCAAGAATGTGGCACATGGGGCGTAAGTTGAGAGAAACCAAAGCACTGCAGGCAGTCTCACTCCTTTTAGGAAAGCACGCTCCCTAACCAGGGCTTGCTCTGCTGTTTCTCGCTGCTTCAGAGCTCAGACTTCAAACCCTGCTTTTTTGCCCCACTGATCTCTTCCTCCACTGACACCCTTGCCTGCAGCTTCCTGAAGTAGGGAGAGCAGTTCGGAGAGACTGCTACCTCAAAGTCCTCATACAGGGAATGTGAGAAACAGTTGACTTCTGATTCCTGCAGGCATGTCCTGTTTGTTCAGTTAAGTCTGGTTTGTCCTAGTAATTTAGTAAAAGTCACACTAATCGTGAAATAAATTGTTTTGTATTTTTTAAATGTTACTTAGTATCAAAAACGTTGGTGTTATCTGTACTTTTCAGATGGGCTTGCTGAAGGCCAACATCCTATACGTATGGATTTAGAGGGACTCGGGTAGTATTCTCTGTTGCAAAGTAGATTGATGTCACCTTTAAGCTTACGAAGTACGCCAAGACTATTCTTGTGTAGAATTTTATGTAATGGGATATGAGTTTAGAAAAATAGCAACAGAAAACCCCATTCAGTTGTATTTCCTTCCATGTGGGAAGTAATGCTACAGGTTAGGAGAGTCTGATAGTGAGACTCAGTGACTTTGTGTTTTAATGTCTCCTTATCTAAGTTCATGCTAATGTAACGTCATTCTGATGGTATCCTAGCAGGCAGTCACCCAGAATGACATAATAATAGTGCTCTCTTGCTGGAGTTACGACCTCCCAAGAGACAGTGCTTGGAATTCAGGTTTTGTAATCCAAAGCGTACATTGCCTGCTGTTCTCCCTAGCTTACAGAAGATGCCTCGGCTCTTTTTTTTGACAGCATCAGAGGTGGCTTGCTTGTTAATGCAGGAGTGGTTGCCGACTATAATGCATGTTTCTCCATTTCCAGGCATTAAGTGGTGATTTCCAAAGGCAGCGTGGCTCAGACCCATGAAGGCCTGTACTGAAGACAGCACGCTGTTAGTACAGACTGGATGCTTCTCTCGCAGCCACGTTGTGCCTCCTGAAAAAAAACTTAATGAAAGACCTCTTTCAGTGCTGGCGTGTTTCCAGATACTGCACATTCATGGAGTGCAATAATACTGTATAGTTTTTTTAAGATGTCATTCGACCAGTTCATAGCTCAACAATGCAGGCATTACTAATTGTAACTTATTTTATATTCATGTTTCACACAATGGCAGATTGAGTTGATACCTAATTTTTCCTTGGAAAAAAAGTTTGTTTAATCTGTTGTATTTTATATGAATTTATGTTCTTTTTGTAGTTTAAAATGAAGTTATAGGAGTGTCTGATACTGTCCTAAACTGTTAAGTAATTGACAGCTGTCTATCAAATATCTCTAATGTGGTTAAAGCAGGTTTGTATATTTTTCAAAGTATATGGCAGAGTTGAACAGTGCATTATATACTAAATTATATAAACAAAATTATATGCAGAGTAGTTACATCATTTTGTGACTTCGGTAAAAATTACAATCAACTGCTCTTTAAATTGTGTTGGCCGGCTCAAGAGATTTTTCCTTCACCATTCTCAAGAGGTGAAAAGCTGGGCCTTTCTACTGTCCTAGATAGAAACCAAGAAAATTAATTTAAATAAAGAGTTCTCATTTACTGTGTGAAGTACCTTGTTTGAGTTGCTGATGGATATTCTTAGAATTGCAATTGAAAAAACACATAAAAAGCCTACTTTCCAAAGTCATTAATCTTGTGTTTGTTGTGTCTAAGCCACTAACAACCTCCATGTTCTGGAAGGAACGCGCAGAGCTTTGTCTTTTCCTTCGTGTGCCTGCCAAGTTTAGCTGCGATGAGGGTTCGGCTGCTGTTGTCCCGAGGGAAGGTCACTGGGTTAAAGGCAAGTCTCAAATGCGGTTCTCTTGCAGGGGGTGGGAATTTTCCTCTGTCCGGCTTCCCGAGTCGGTGCAGGCTGCAGCCTCTGGTCTGCAGTTCCTCTTCACCATTGTGCCTCCTGACCGTGGCGTGCTCCGGGCTGGATGTCCGAGCGGCTGCTGCTTGTGGCACCTGTGCAGGGAGGCTCGGTCCCAGCAGCACTTGCCTCCCACCCTGTTTTTTGTCCCTGCTCTGAGCTACAGGGTTTCATGCCCCTTGTAAAACCAGCTGAAGTGCTTCCTGAAGCCTTATAACTAAGTGTGATCTCTGGATGGGGAGGGAGATGTTCTCTGTTGGGACAGTAAATCGGATGAGAAGGGAATCCGCAGAGCTGTGATGAAGGCAGCTGTCACGGTTTGTAGGAATTGTCTTTGAGCCTCCCCAAGGCTTTAGGAACTGATGTAAGAAATGCTTCAGGTAAGGAAAGCTCTGTCCGTCCAGCTGAGAGAAGAGCGGATGCCCATTGTTACAGAGGTGTTGCTCATCACAACCATTAAACATGATGGCCTGAAGGCTGCTTTGACTCTGTGATGAAATCATCTCTAGGTAATTCAGGCCTTCTCTTCTGAAACAGATAATCCACACTAGAAAATTTTGGTTAGAGTTTCTCATTAATTATACACTTCAGACAAATTAGAAAAATGCACAGATGTGTTGCTAGGCTAAGATTCTCTATGAGCTGTTTGCAGCATCACCCTAGTGGTACTTGCTCATGATCTGCTTGCTGCCCCCAGTATTCCTTCTCTTCCATCTGAGCAAGATGGTTTATCCATATGTTGGAGTCAGGTATGTAAGAACCTTTGCTGTTGTCCCTTAAATGCACCAGTAGCTTTTTCTGTTGGGGGGCACAGGCTGGGCTGTGTTTCAGTCATGTCTGTAATTGCTCTGGGTTGCAGGGTGTGCAGAGCAGACTTTTTATGGGTGGGACCAAGCCCCATGATCCACATTCATAGAGCACTTCTAAACAGAAAAATGGAACAATAAAATGGAAATAAAGAATCTTGACAGTCATTAAAGGCAGTGATGCCTGCCAGTCTTCCTGTAAACCAGTTGCCAAAGGCCAACTATTGGCTTGGTATTTGTGGTGCTTTAACCAGGGGAGCTTGTTCTGGTCTGAAATCAGTGCTTATTAGTGTCAAGCTTAAGCCCAGCTGGGCAGTTTTGGCTCACAGGGGTCTCAAGCCTGGAATACTGCCTCCAGCAGCGGCCAGGGAGCAGGGCCAGCTTACACCACTTCCCCTTCACCCTCTCTAGCCTCCTGGCCTCCAGAAGCACTCGGCACGGGGCTTTCCGGGCTCTCTGTGCTTTCTGTGTATTCAGCAATCTGAAAGGGTTTCTCCTTCTTGAATCTTCTTATTAAATGTGTCGTGTCTTTTGTGGAGAAGGACAAGTGGCATCGCTGGGGTCAGCAGGAAGCCCAGATACCCGTTTGTCATCCTGGTGTTAAAATTACAGTTTTTTTGCTTTCCCCTCCTGCCCAGTGCTATTTAGTAATTTTAATGTGAAGGTGTAAAGACCAATTTATCTAAAAAAAAACCCTGTTTGAACACTTGATTGATTTCCCCCCTGTGCAAAATGGATATTAAATAATAGATCTGAGGGGCAGATTCAAGCTTGTTGATCTTGGCTTGTTAAGCACAAGGATAGATGACACAGGTCTGGTGGAGCTGCTGTGAATTGGGTGCAGACTAGGTATGGACAAAAAATGGGTCTTGCATTTCCCACTGTGAGAGCAGAAAAACGGGCTGTTACACTTAAGCCATTTGCAGCAGATATCTGTGTTTAGGTCTTACCTCATGCTGGTGTAAATCAGACATAACCCTGCTAAAAACTGGAATTACAATGGTGTAACAGGTCAAAATCAAACTCCCAGGTGTGATCTTCACCTTCCTAAATCGAAGATTTAGAATCTAGAAGATACCTGATCAGTTTTCACCCAGGCCACCGCACCCCAGCCTGCGGAGTTTCACAGGAGCAGGACTGTGCAGCAGCAGGATGCTGCTCTGCCTCGGGCCCTGCATCGTGGGGGGATGGTCCCTTGCTCCGTCTCTGGGGAGAGCTCTGAAATTGCCTGGGCACAGAGAGGTGAGGGGCAGCTGGCGGTGGGAGCGTGCTGCTGCCCCGCCACGTCTGGTAATTCTAGTATGCAATTTTGCCTGGTGGACTGTGTTACAGGCTTTGGTGTGGATCTAAACCTCAGTTACTCTGTTGAACGTCCAGTTTCTGCCCTTTCCTAAGGGCTCTGCATGTGATGAGACCAGCGTGAGCCTGGGCTCACAAGCAGGAGCAGTCCCTTCCACGGCCCCTCTCCTGAGAATGGGGTGTTTCTTGAGGCGGTGGAGGCTGGCAGGTGCTGCGCGTGGCTGCCTGGCTATGATGGCATGGCAGGGGCCCTTTGCAAGTGGTGTTTGCGGTGCTATTAGCAGAGCCATCACGCAGCTCATTAACAAGAACTTGCAAGTACTGTCTGTCTTGGACTGGTAAACTTAAATTCCAAATCTGTAACAAATGTGAACTTGATGGATATAGTATGTTTATCCAGAGCCTAATTTGACATAAATTTGATTTAATTTTGGGGGATTTGTTTACTGTGCAACTTACTACTAGCGTTGCGGTTGCAGCTGTGTAGTGTAAAAGCTCATTTCATATGTGTTTGCTGGCCTGTGGCCAGGAGAACCTGATAAAAGGTGGGAAAGTGAGGAACCCAGCATCGCCCCACTCCCCTGGTGTTTCCAGTGTGCCCTTATTTCCCATTGCCTTAGCAGACCAACCTTCAGGATTTTCTGCACTGACCAGGGCAGCCCTGCCCGGCCGTGCCCTAGCTGTATGGACAGGCTGCCTGGCCATGCCCCAGCTGCTTGGAGCCCAAGGAAGTGGTGCTTCTTTTGCCATTCCTCCATGTGCTCCCATCCATGAGCAGGGTCTGGAGACTGCAAGGTGTCCCTGTGTCAGAAACTGTATGCAGCAGCTTGGGCTGCTGGCTGTGCATCACCCAGCGTGGTAGCCTGGCACAGGAGGTATTCCTGTAGCCCCATGCCTCCCTGTTGCCAAGAGGCAGTGTTCCAAGGAAGCTGGTGCATTGGCTGCCCATCTGTGACCTCTGTGCCGGGAGGGAATAGTGCTGGCTCACTGGGAGGAGTGCGGACCACCCATGTTCCCATCCTTGCTGACTGCTTGTCTTGGCTTTGGCGAAGTTGCTCCTTATCGCTTTGCGTCACAGGTGTGCTTGGGAGCTGGCTGACCCAGCCAGCACCCAGGCAGTGAGCTCCTGCCCTGGGTGCGTTCACTTTGCGACAATTCTTGCTGAGCACAGGCGAGGACTCTGGCTATTCTGTATCTCAGAGCACCCCTGCAGGCGTGGAGCAAAATTGGATGGGTAGGAGGGAGGCCAAGAGCCCTGGAAAAAACACCAGTGACTCATGGCAACTGGGAAGGTCCTGGAGGTCTCCTGGGGTGGACTAAGTGCCCCTTAAAGGAGTGACTCAGGTGCTTCGGGCTGCAGCTGGAGGGTCTGAGGCACTTCTGTCCCATCCCTCCAGCTCACCACAAGTCTCACGGTGGGGTTTTTCTATGCTGGTGCCAAGTTTTCCTGGACATCTCTTTCAACCCTTCTCACCAGGGAAGATGGTCAACCTCCTGTACATGGTACTGCACTCCTTCCTGAGCTGCCTCATCCTGCTAGCTGACCTACTGGTGATTGTGGCCATCTACCAGCTGATGGGGAAGCAGCCAAGCGCCAGCTACATTTACATCCTCAACCTGGCCACTGCTGACCTGCTGGTGGGCATGATTTGCATTGCCAAGGTGCTGGTCGACATCCTCGATAGGGAGTTTTACCGCATCACCAGAAGGGAGATTGCTTAGGAGGAATGCATCGACATCAAGTACGGATTTACTCTGCCCCGAGCAAAGCTCTTCTTCATGCCTCCATGGCCAAGATGTACTTCAGTGTGGGCTAACAAGAAAATGTGGTCTCGTACTACCTGCCCCACAGCCCTGCTCATGCTGAGCAAGTCCCCCTTGGGGGTGGGAGAGCCCGAGGAGAAGGGGCCGTGCAGAACAGCCGCAGGCTGCCCTTTGCTCCATGCCACAGCAGGGCTGCAGGTGAAACTTTGCTGAGTGTGTGTGTGCAGGTGCTGCAGTGTCAGGGAGCGTCTCTGGCTCATTTTGCCTTCACACCACACACATGCTGTTCAGACTTGAGCGTTTACTATTGCCCTGACAGAGCTGCGTAGCTCATCGCTTATGTCAGAAATTGTGCAAAGCTGCAAGATCTTTAAAGTCTGTGTGACAAGGTAAGCTGGAGGCTTAATTTTGTCCCATTGCTTGCTAGAGGGAAAGTTTAAGCATCCACGCAGTCTGTCGAAGAGGCGCAGAATCCTCACCCTGAAGGCAAGCAGCAGGAGCTCATCTTCGCCCAGCCGGGTGGTGGGAGGCAGCCGGCCGATGTCACTGACCTGGGGAGCAGAGGTGAACTGTGTCAGCAGAGCCACAGCAGTGGGGGATGAGGCTTTGGTCTCTCCCCAGCAGACAAACCTGCACCCGTGGAGGAAGGGAGCTGCCACGCACCCTTGCCCCCATAGATCACGTCTCTCCTCCCCACGGCAGAGCCAGGGTGTCCCTTGGGGATGCAGCCAGGGACACTGGGAACCTGTCCGGGGAGGGGGCGTGCTTCCTGCACTCTGCAGCCCCTTGCAGAGAGCCAGGGCTGCCGAGGCCCCTGTCTGCATGGGACTGAGCATGGGTACATATCCACTGTTTGCTATTTTGGGGGGCAGGACCATGGGGCAACACAGGGAGTACCCACCGGGGGATGAGCGTGCTTCCCGACGGGTGGAAGCTTCCCTGGCTGCCCTACTCCTGCTGCGGGGAGCAGCTTTGCGTGGAGCTGCCTGCGTGCTTGAGAAATACCTGCACTTTGGTTCCCACGTTGAATTTTGCTTGTTGCCCCATGGCAAGGAAGGAAACGGTGATCTTGTCCTGGCCGAGGATCCTGACCCCCACATGCCGGTTCAGGGAGATGAAGATGGGGCTCAGTGGTACATGGGGTCCTGATGACATGATGCTGTTTGGCCATGTCCACCTTCTCACCCTGCTGCCCGCTTGATCCAAATACTGCCCTCCCTGAATATTCATGTTTAGCCTAAAAGAGAGGAAAAATCAAAGCTCTGAATCCTGCAGCGCCCACAGCCTAAGTCCCTCCTTCCCCAGAGGGATTGGGCTGAGGCACAGCTAGTTTGGGATCTAGCCCCCATCTCAAGACACAGCTGGGGTAGCCTTGCTGTTCTGGGAGGCACCCAAAGCAGGGTCCATGAGCTGCTATATTTGTCTTTTAATTTTTGAATGCTGTTAAAAATACCCTTTATGACCTTTGAAATTTAAAAGGCGCAGTGGAAAGCAAAACTGCTCTGACCAAAGTGACCATACCACACAGCTCCGTTCGGATAATAGCAAGTACTTCTGCCATTGGACTTAAATACTGCTTGTATTTTGATGTTACTCGGCTTGTCTTCCTGTACTATGCAAGTAAGCCATTTCTTCTCTCGTACAACAATGATTGCCAAGTTTCCAGATGGATAGCTGTCGTCAGATAAGGTGTTCATAACCCCTTTTTTTGTCTGGTTGGTCTATTATTACATACTAAATATTTCAGAGTGCTACTTTCGAGTATAAAAATTGATGTATTACCTAGATCCCTGTGTTAAAGGTGGAATGGTGGTAAGCTGCCAGTGTTACCTAGGACACTGTCAGTGCTCTTCTCCTACGTTGAAGTATTCTGTGTATACTGACAAAAGACCTGTTAGAGATATGGAATACATTTTTCTTGTTTTCTAACCAATAACCCAGGCAGAACCACTTAGCAAATTTATTTTAAAGACATATTCTTGGACAGTGCTTACAATTGTAGAAGCCTAGCAAAGTGAAGAGATCAAATTACTCAACTTGGATGACAACAGAGAAAACAGGGACAGGTATTACTCTCCCAGAGGATAAAAACAACTGGGGGGAAAGAAGGGCCGTTGGCCCTTAAATGTGACTTGAACATATCCAAACAGCAGGTATTTTGTGTCTCACTGAGGTTTACTCTCCAGCAAGACTTGCTCCTGTGAGCACATGCATTTATGGCACTTTGCCATTTGCCACTGCCGTGAACTGGCAGCATCCCTGGGATGAAGGCAGCCTGGAGGGAAGAACGGAGAAGTTGTCTCAAGCCCGTTTGCTTTGGTGGCAGAACTCAGGTCCACTTTCATACACACCTGGGTCAGAAAGAAGTCAGCCACAGTAAGGAGAAATAATGTGGGTGACAAAATGTTACGCCTCAAATAATAGCAAAGGCAGCCTGAAAGCTATGGGGTCCTTTGGCGAAGCTGCCACATTTTTATTTCTTCAGACAATGCTCTCAGTTACACTGGTAACTTCAGTTTGTCTGTGTACCTCTTATGTGCTCCCACATGCAGGACAGAGACATCAGCCCCACGCTGGTGCCAGTTGGAAGCACTGTGCTGGTTTGTTGGGCCTGAGTGCTTTCGGAGCCCGCTCAGCCCGTAGTGCCCTTCCACGGGCGGCCAGAGCTTGGGAGTGTGTCCGAACACTGGGCTAGTGCATTTCTTAAGCTGGGTTTTGAAGACACAAGTGCCTGTGCTTCATCAAAGCTACTGGCTGATCTGAAAAACTTCTGACCAAGACCTATGGAAGCAGCGTTTTTTTCAGACTGTGAAAGTGAGTGTGAGTGGTGGACCAGGTTATTCAGTGATAAAGCAGACTAGAACAGATTTAAAATTACAGTTACAACCCTGGACTAATGCAGGCAAGTGAATCCCGTAAAGGATACAATAACTGTGCTGTTCCATCTGGAAGCATGGTAAGGAATTTCCCTCCATGTTTGTAGTATTTTTCCAACAATTCATTCTTCACTACCTAAGATTGGAAAAGAAATGATAAAATGGATGCGCCAACTGCCCTTTAAAGACAGCCAGGTGCCAGGCTCCAGCCGTTCTGGAGTGTGGGCACAGCCAAGGCACAGCCCATCACCATCAGGCAGCAGCTACTTACTTTTCCACACATAAGGGTAAAATTGCAGCAGGTGATGCTGTCGGAGATGGGCTCCTCTTCGGCCTCTGTTGTTTTCTCACCAGGCACCAGGGTCCGGCCCTTTGGTGATGGGGGCTCCTGAGAAAGCAGGTAGGAAATCGTGCCAGCTTGATCTGAACCTAGAGAGCAAAGGGAGGGTTTGTCTTCATTGGGTAGGGCTGGCAGTGCCAATGTCGGGGCTGCCTGGCACCTCTGCAGGGAGGCTGTAACTTGGGGGAGTAGGAATTTCTGGCTGAAATGCTCCATCCTGGGAGTCCGTCTTGGGGTGTTTTCTATCTAACAAGGACAGTTCAAAGTGTTCAGCTATTTCAGAGAACGGGATTGTAGTTTTTTTCAGTTATGTATATATACATATCTGTGTGAGTAAAGAATGATTTTTTTTTTTTTTTGATAGCATTCACGGCTCTATGCCGTGGAGGACGGACAATCTGAAATCCTTGGTGCTGCAAAAGCCTCAGTGCCCTGCCATCCTCTGTGAAAATATGCCCATATCGTAAACCTAGTTCATCTGTTCTTAGTCAAAATGCCTTTGATTTTAAAGCTAGGTCCAAAGGGCTGCTCAGTCTTCCACAGCCCAGGCTAGGAATTAGTGGAGTATTCACCTCATTAGGCAAAAAGTTGATCACCCTAATGCTGGCAGTTCCTACCCTCCGAGGGCTTGGCTTTGCCAACTTACTATTCTCTAAGGTCAATTTCTGTGCCTCTCAGCTGAAACGTTCAGCTATATATACTGAAAGTCACAGCAAGGAGATCCTCTCTGTGCAATGGGAATGTAAGTGCTTTTGTTTTTTCATGTGAGGGACTATTTAATATGGCAGTATCTAATTTAATGGGAATGCACACTTGACAACAAACTAACATGTCGCTGTATAAATCCTCCTGTTCAGTTAGAGAGCATTAGAGACAAGCAATCCCATTCAATTCATTGTTGTAATAAATAGACAAATAAATACATAAGGAAATGCAAACTCACATTCAGCTACGCTCATCGCCTCTGCTGCCAGGAAAGCTAACTGTCTGGCCCTTTGTCTCTCCTGCTGCCTGGAAAATGAAAGCATTCCTGATACACATTTCATATATCCTGTTTTGAAAGCTAGAAGTACTAGATATCCTTGCTGCAGGCACACAAGTTTTTGAACCTGTTTTTCTCTCCACTCTCATAATTGCAAATAACAGTTAGAGGCAATGGAATCTCACCAAAATAATAATAATCTCACAAAAAATGAATTTCTCCCATACAGAGATTTCAGTGAACAGATTCTGCGATTGCAATAGGATCAGCTCTACTGACAGCAGAGCTAAACATCGTGTAATGGATTTTGTGTCAAGATTTTACGTAAAAGAGAAGGAGAGCTGCCCACAAGATCAAGAAAACAGCTAATCTCCAAGAATATTTTCACCGTTCTTCTTATCTAGCTTCCTATAAATTTGACAGTGTCTGACAATGGCTTTGGTTTATGCTCTGTACATGGTATGAGGTACTTGCATCATCAGACTGCAAAGGACCTTCAAGGAAACTAACGGTTTATTTCCAGGTATGCTGATTTACTTTTCTTTAAATCTATGCCATAGGCTTAGATATTTATATAAACTTTGGGCCTCCTGCTAAACAGCCCAGCAGAAGTCAAACTTGCAGAGGTCTCATGACTCTGGAAATTGGAATCCAAAGGCATGTCACAGTTTATGCAGCAAAATTGAGAAATACAAATTCAAGCTTTGTTTCAGCACCTGAGGTAAAAGCTAGACCCTCCCACAGTTGCAATTATGTTTTTGGCTCTACCTGTCTCTAGTATTATGTCTGTCAGCAGCAGAATTAATGCTTTACCTAGCACGTACCTCGCCACCTTCTAATACAGCCTGATGAGAGAAGAGCCAAGACGGTCCAGATAGAATATGAACTTGTGTTGCTTAAAGCAATTTTTTTTCTTCTTTCATTCCCTCTTGCTGCAGGTTCATTTTCTTAATGCTTCTTTTCCCTCCAGAGTTGCCTGTTATTCCTTATACAGACCTGATCCCCAATTCTCCCTGTAGTCACTTCACGGTACCTCTGATATGCTCTCTCCTTTGACAGCAGCCTGTCAGCTTCAGTGCCATGGGATTCATGGGGGCTGACAGCAATGGGAACGCTCCAGGCACCTTCGTGGTTCTTCCTCTCATTTATGATGAACTCGTAGAGGTCTCGATTACGCTCGCAGCAGAATTTCTGAAAGGCAGATGAGCGGTGCCATGAGAACAGGCCTTTCCACAGCAAACCCCCGTTAATCTTTCCCACCAGCTTACTGATTCATAATCCTGTGACGGTGGGCAAACACCTTCAACGGAAGGGAATGGCTTCAGCAGACTGCCACAGTACTCACACCTCGGAGCACAGTCCTCTTCTGTCTGAAGTGGAGGTGGGGAGAGAGAACAAGGTGAGGACGGAAATACGGTATCAGCATCCAAATCCTCATTTTAGCATGGGGAAAGAGGGCTCTGCTCAAAATGCAATGTTATAAAGTGCATAAGTGTCTGTGATATCTTGGAATGATTTAACTCAAAACATTAGGATCAGGAAACCACCAAACCCAAAAGCTGATCTGTAGTATATAAATAAATAAATCCCTTCAAAGAAATGGAATTACTCTAGTACTTATGAGACCCATTCCTCCCAAGGGAACGCTTCAGAGCGTGCAGAATGCTATAGTTGAATACTCTGGTGCATTAACCCTTGCAAATACATTGCTTGGGGCTTTGGAGAGAAAAAGTGCCCAGATTGTTGGACTGTTCATCATAGGGAAATCTGTGGGGAATTTCATGAGGAACCACCAGCAGCTTTGTTGACAAAAGAGCTGAGCATATTTGACCAGATGCAAATCAGGGCTGCTGCAGGATATATTCTGAGGATGGGTACTAGATATTCTGAAAGAAATATCTATTTTTTGAAAAGACATTCTGAAGCCGAGTTACAGAAAATGCAACTGCCAAGAGCATGCTGCTGAATTTTGTGTCTAATGCCTCTGCTCCCGAGGGTGGCACACCTAGCTCAGTGCTCCTTGGAGAGACAGCAGCCACACAGCCACAGCAGCAAGGGGTGAAGGGTACTTGCTCTGGGGCCGCTTAGCTGGTGCGCTTCACTTACACTTCATTTACTATACTATGTGTTTAGCACTTTCATTCAAATCCTTTTCTGAAGATATTAATTTGAAATACTTGACTTTTCTGGAGCATAGTTCCTGGAAATTCCCTTGTCCCCACCTCACACCTAAGATTGACTCTCTCTGATGACTCTACTCTGCTAAGGATTACAGAGAACTCTATGCCCAGCTTGTGTTCTCTGACTGTTTACCTAGTATGTATATAAATTTTGTACCTCTGTTTTAGCCAAAGAGCAGAATCTTCTGCTAGTCAATTCTCAACATAGGATGCAGTGGTGGGGAGAGGAGTTGCACAGCCTCTTGCTGTTTAGGAGTGCACAACAAGTATCATTTCAACAGCCTCACAGAAGAAAAGCCCTTTCATAAAGGAACTCCTGCACTGGTTTGGCAAAGGGCATTATTTTTACTTTTCCAGCGTGGCAATCGTAGGAATTAAAATTAAATAAAAAAGCCAGACAATAGGGAACACCCACTACTGACTCACCTCAATATGTATGTTTTCTTGTGACGATTCGGGTCTGTAGGCCAGGAGGGTAGGCAGGCCAACGGAGGGGAGCGTGCACAGCGATTTCTTGAACAGGTTCACAAAATCTTCTTTGAACTCAGAGTGGAAAATACCAAAAGCAATGTGGAGTCATATCTTTGTTCAGGGGTTAAACCATTAAGCATAAAATGTATATATGCAACCCGGGTGAGTCCTTACCTCCATGTCACACAAAACATCTAAGCTGCTGAACTCTTCTGGCAGGGCTGCAAGTAACAGCGATAATGAGAATTACTGAACAGCAGTGCTGTGTTCTCAGAAAGCTTATCTTCTAGACACATTTGTTTTGTTCCTTTTTCAGCATGCCAGCCTTTTCTCACTAACCACATTGTCTGCCCAAGACCTTCTTGCCAGACTTGCTCCTACGTTTTCAGAAGGGCGGTTCTGGATCTGTGTGCAACCCTTCCCAAATGCCTGAAGGACTGGAACTGGGCACTGACATTGGATCAGGGCTTTACAAAATCATCCCACTGAAGTCATGGAGACAGCTTATTGCTTAGGCTGACTTGTAGCACTAATCTAATGTTACATTATCCTCTAAAGCTTTTCCAGCCTCTCTTGTCCTAAGAAGAAAGAGCTGTAGAGACGACTGAAGCTTTTTCTCATTTCCAAGTGCAGTCCATGCTGCATGAATGCAACAAAGGGTTTTTTAGCCTTTGAGGCAACAGGAGACATCTCAGATGACCGAGTGTCTATCACTGTCCTTGGCAGTCCCGCATTCCCCCTCAGCGGGCAGTGCTACCGCCATCCAGCTGCCTCAGGTGCACAACTATGTGCTGTCCTGTATGTCACCTTCTGTTTGAACATCGACATGGCCACCATGCCAGCTGCCATAGCCTCCCCTTCAGGCAAACTAAACACATTCCTAGTTCTTTTAATCTTGAATTTCAGTTCACCTTGCTGCCACACAATTTGTCTTGCCCTTCTAAGTAAGCTTGTTCTGCTTTCCAGAAAACACTCAGCCAGATGAAACTCTGAGCAGGCTGAAATACCAAATGCTTTCTCAGTCCTCCTCTTTGGAAAGTATGAAAAAAACCAGGCTGTCTATTTAAAAAGGAAGGGGTAAAAAACATGACAGCCCCAGGTCAACACGCAGCTCCCAGGCCTGCACAGGGAACCACACAGCTTGGGAAGGCACCTGGAAGGGAATGCACCCACACAGGAGGAAAAGCAGAAAGCAGCAGAAAGCGACGCTATGGGAGTTGCTTATGCTTTTAGAAGGCTGAATGATGTGGCTGCTGGTTTGCTTGAACTTTGTCTGTTTAAATTGCAGTATGAAGACGTGTAGTTATTGCCCTCTGCAATCAAGCTGTGTCACAGAGAGTAACCAATCCCAAACCCTGCCTGAGAAGAAGTGACTTCAGGGAGTGCAAAGTGCACCAGTGGAGCTGCGCAGCCAGGGCACAGCTCTGGGTGCACCCTGGCACCGAGGGACACAGGGACGCCTGGCACCTGGGGCGCAGCACTCTGAGCAGGTGGCCACTCCATGTTCTTACTCTGCCCTCTCTAACAGGCTTTGCAGCTTCTGTATCATCTCTATCTACCACTGCTGCATCCAAACCCAGGTAAATGATTTACTGCTGGCACAAGTTTGGTTATTCTGTACTTTGGTCGTTCCAGTGGCAGTTATCCGAAGGACTTGTGAAGCTCCACCTAAAGTACAAGCCTACACTGTTTTTCTTTTGCGCTCATAGTGCATTTCCAAACAAAGGCAGCGCTGTTTATTTGTTGTGGGCTGTGCATGCCCCCTTTCTATTGGGATAGCTCTGCATGCAGCTCTCCCAGTACTTTCAGTTATTGTGCTGTGTTTTGTGGCCCAGATCACTCCTCCTGCTCTCAGAGGCATGTGAGATGCAGGAGACATTCTCCTACAGAGGAGAGCTGCCTGGTGTTGAAAACAAAGCACAAAGGCTGTTTGATGTGGTGCCCAAAAGGGATGGGATCAGGCAGCAACTACCACTGACACGCTGCATGCTAAGGTACAATGCTGTACTGCAGCGAGCAAGCGAAGGAGCTGGTTACTCGGTCACATGCCGGGATAACTCAGCCGAGCAGAAGGAGAAAAAAGGTTGATATATTTTCAGCTCTCCTTAGAGGCTTTGCCAGTACCTCTCACAGGAATACAATACGCTATTTCTGCCATCTGCTGAGCACTCCTATGCCTGCTGGCTGGCAGGGCGTTCCCACATGCTTAACGGGGACCCAGAGGTTCATTTAGGAGTGGCTCTGCAGAGAGGTTAACGAGGGGACTGCAGAGGGGGATTCCTGGGGGCTGCTCCTGGGTCTGCTGCCACTTTGCAAACGGATCTCTGGGAAACTGCGAAGTCGCGCCCCTTCTAAGAAAGACAGTGGGGTACGAGGCAGCTTGAGTGCGTGACAATACAAGTGAGCAATCTCTTTCTCGACCAAGGCTGTTTCTTACTTGATTTTCTGTGGGCGTGCTTGTGAAGCCAGCTAGCTTCTGTCTGCATCGACACCGACACCCCTGACAGCTTCTGCGTCGCGGTGGGTTCCATTTCCCTTAACTGAAGGCACAAACCCACCTGTTAGTCAAGCCCAGTGCTGCCCTTGACGGTTACACTAACGAAGGAGACTCTTCCAGATGTACCTAATTAACAACCCGAGCACTGCAGAGACCCTCGGTGCGGCCTGCCCCCCGTTTCGCTGCCGCGGCGGAACCCCTGGCCTGCCGCACTCCCGCCGGCGGGCTGCCCGGGGCGGCAGCGGCCTGGCCCGGCCTGGCAGCGCCGCCGGGGACGGGGTCGGTCCGTGCGGTGCTTGGAGCGCCCCGAGAAGGACAGGGAGCAGCGTGCCGGCCGCGGGACCTCCCGTACCCGGGTCTCGCCGCAGCCAGCGCTACCGACCTGCCCGGTCTCTCCTCAGAGCCAGGCGCGGCGGGAAGGCCCGCGCCGCCGAGAGGCGCAGAGAAACCGCGCTCGCCGGCCCGGCCCCGCTTCCGGCCCGCCCGTGGCGTCGCGCGGCGTCTCCAGGGCGACGCGGCGGGCGCGGGGGCTGCCGGGGCGGGCGCGGGGGC
>JANZLQ010000089.1:42709400-42728151 GCA_026212715.1 Elanus axillaris | reverse complement strand
AAGCACACCCTTTTACAAAATAGACTAAACCCCCCCCCCCCCCCAAAAAAAAAAAAACAAGTTTCCAAAAAGGTTAAAAGCAGAACTGGCTGGATTGTTGCAGGTGTGCTGCCCACCATGCCCCAGGAGGGAGCTCGGGGCAGCGCTGACTTGGCCTCCCCGGGCTGGTGGGGGCTTCCTCCCCCACTGTGTGGGCCCCCGTCTCGGGAAATTCAGGTGCTATAAATACATCTCTCGATTCCTTGCAGGGTACATTTGCATATTGTTTTCTGAGCGCATACGCACATCCTTGTCTGTGGCCATGCTGCCTATCATGACTGTGAATCTTGATTCACCCTTCTTTCCTGCAAATTCAGACTTTAGTGTGATGTTTTCAAGTTTCTTACTTTACTTTAAATGCCGTAGTGAAAGGAGAGCGAGGTAAAGGGGGTGGGTGTTCACGAAGTGAAGGTAAATGGTGCACAGTGGCACAGAGATTAGATGCTGAAACCAGGCTGTTAACCCATCCTGCATGCCAGCATCACTGCATTAGAAATAGGTTTATTACAAATTTGGAATTAATCATGAAACAATTCTGCTTCCTGTTTTACTTAAACTTTGCGCTTACAGGAATGCTCTCTCCTGGGATTTGTCTCATGGGAAAGGTGGGTGGCTGTGGGTTTCCCTTGTCCTGCTAGTTGTTGTAGGACACTTAGTCAGCAGAGCATTCGTATTGGACTGATGGGGACTTAACAGCAACAGAAGATGAAACACGGTTTTGAACAGTATGTCCGTATCAGGTAATTAACGCGGAAGTGCCAGCTGCATCTTGTGTCCTGAAAAACTGTCCCTTCCCCAGTACAAGCTCTTCGGCCACATCTGGGAGTAGGGGAAGAAATGGTGAAGTTCTTCCTGAGTGGGCCCCATGCTGGGACGAGACCGCAGGCTCTGTGCCCGGGGAGGTGATGCTGGTGGCCGTCCCCCCTGCATGCTCCATGGGTGGGATGGACTCTGTCCCGCTGGCAGCTCACCCGGCACCTGCCCACCGGAGCCCAGCTCACCTCGGCTCTGGAGGACGTCGCGGCCTCAGCTTCACCTGGTGCTGAGCACCCACCGTGCCCAGGAGCCGGCTGGGGGCTGGGGGGGTGTCACTGAGCAGGAGTTTACAAAGGGACTCCTGAGTTATTACTTCTATAGAAAATACTCCTATAGCTCTTCCCAGCAATGGGCCGCCTGCTTGAGAGCATTACGCCTTCCAAAATGGCCAGGATCCTTTCAAAGCCAGGTCTTTATTCGTGGCTCTTTATGCTGTTGTTTGGAGGAGGCTCCTCACTTTCCAGAAAGGTTAGTAATACATACGGTGTTTGTATGTATACATTAAATACAGAACATCGAATTGTAGTGTAAGTGGACCCACCTAGCTGTAGACATACAGCATTCTATGCATGGTCCGTATGCGACATCCATACCTCGTATCCTGCCCCAGCAAACTCGGGTGCGTACCTATGGTTAGGCGGGCTGTTGTTGTCTGCTCCTGCTGCCCGTTGTAGAAGTACAGGTGGAAGACCCTCTCCCTTTTCCAGTCAGAGAGGAGCAGGCTGTCAGTGCTGAAGAGAACGCTGTGCCTGCCGGAGACGCCGCACAGCCAGATGGGCAGCCGGGGCGTCCGCAGCCGAGGGCACACCTGGGCAGAGGGGGGCGAGGCCCGGCGTTCAATCCCATCCTTGTCCGCGGATCCTCGGTGTCTGGCACGCGGACGGCAGGTATGGACCCCCCAGCCGCGGGGCTGTGCCAGCTCTCACCTGCCGCTCCAGCTGCGCCCTGCCCCAGCGCAGGTATCCCACCGGGACCCGCTGCTGCCAAGCCTCGACGCCGGCGCCGCTGGGACCCGGCTCCGGGCCACCATCCAGCTGGTGCGGGCTCGCTCGCCCCGTTAGGAGGAGGCTGAGGACGGCCTGCGGGGAAGGGGCTTGCAGTCACGCCACGAGGCAGTGGAGCTAAAGCCCTTTGCAAAATGGCAGCTGGCGTCCCGCTCCCGGCTCTGTCACGCCTGTCACGAGCAGAGGAACGCCAGACTACCTGTGGCTTTATCATTGTTATTTATTATCATCATCGTCATCCATTTTTTAAATGGACAGTCATGATAAAAATTTGCAAAATATTCTTCTATGGCCTTATGCTTTTTTTTTTTCATTGGAGTAACAAGAAAGAACTTTTTCCTAAATCAAATGTAGCAATAGTAAAAGAAGAAAACTTGAGAAATGAGGCTACTCTTACCTGTGTACAGGTGACGTTTCCAAAACTGAATTCTAACAGAGGAGTTGCTGCACAGTCTAAATCTTCTTGGACCCTGTGTGACCAAGCACAAAGTGTTACGGCAGCATCCGGATCAGTGCCTGAGGTGATCGCTCTACATCCCAGTCTGATCCACAGGAAAGAGGAGGAAATTCTGAAGACTCCTTTATTTCTCTTTGCTGTTGCCACAGTAGTGCTATCCTGCCACAGCAGTTCTATGCTCAGCTGGAGCTCCTGCCCCTCAGATCGGTTCCCGTTAAAATTCAAATTCAGGGTGAGATTCAAACCCCCTGCAGACGGAGCCGGGATCTCCCTCGCTGCAGTTACTGCTGGAAGGCCTCCGTTACGCCCAGGCATAGCCTGAACACAACTGTCTGAAGTAGCGGTGCAATTTCTTGCTAAATAGCTATCATAGTGTCACGTTAGTATAAATCATGGTTTCTGTTGGTATAAATATGCCTCTGTATGTTTCTAAAGCATCTTAACCCAAATCTAATTACATCAGTCACCTCTGCCAGCATAGTCACACTGGCAGAATTCTTCTCTGTTTAAATAAACTTCTTGTGATTTTCCTGTTTAAGTTTAACTGACCGTGACAGTGACTATTGCTGTCAGTGGGATAACTCCTGCTTTTACCCAGTGCATTATTCTTGCTGTGTATGCAAAGGGTTTCTCTCCTCTCTGCTGCCCCTCCTTGCCTGCTGCTGGGTGTGCAGGCAAGGGCTGGGGGTGTGCAAGTACCTGTAGCCGTAAGCCAGCCCGCTGCATCTGCCGCTTGGACAGCTGCTTCTCCACATTCGACTAAGAATGGACGTTTAAGTAAAACAAGGAACAGGCCATTTCAGAAGATGTAACTGAACTAGAGGAAAATATTTAAAAATTAAAATATACCTTTCAAGTGTCCTAGAGAAAATTAAACTGTATAAAAATAGGATCACTCCATGACTTCCTTCGCCTTTGAACTGGAACAAGAAATAAGTAACCACAGGGGAAGAATTATGGCAGGTATATGATGTTTAATTAAAACAATTCCTCTGCTTTAATACAACTTTAGGTGAGTATGTTGAGCCAAATGAATAAGGTGTTATTCTGGGAAGATTTTGTAACTCGTATTGTTGAATAGGATCAGGTAGGAAAAAAAAAAGAAAGAAGAAATTTCCACTCGTTGGCTAAACTGGGTTTTGTACACTTTTTTCCCCCAGATTTTTGCTAAAGTTGCAAGGAACCGCATTTTGTATTAGTGTAATGTACAAAATGCTGCTGCTGTTTACTCAGCATTTGTGGACTGAGAGTGCTGCTATCAGTGAGTGAATTCCCAGGGATTTTAGTGGGAGCGGGACAGGAAAGGTTAGAACTGATCCAGGCACTAACTGTACATTAACAGTCTGAGTGTCCTACTGAAGGTGATACCGTTGATCTCCATGAGGTCCACTTTTGAATGGGAAATAAGATGTGAGCAAGCAACAAAATAACCCAGAATAAAGCAAATAACCCATACTTACACAGTTTATATGGTCAAAGATGAACTCCTGAGCTGCTGCTTTCTCAGAGAACTCAAACAGCTGGATCTGCCGGACATGAGGGTAGGGGAAGATGTTGTAAAGAGGACATTAATTGTATAAAAAAGCCAAGCTTTTTAATCCAGTGTTTCCTTTGGACAAATGAAAGAATAATGCAAGAGTTTACTCTGCCCCTTCCTAAATTGAGGAGTTCAGCTCTATACAAAGAGTTAGTGGAACAGATTTACATTAACTGCGTTCTCCTTTTTACGGGAGAAGAAAGATCAGCCTTCAATGAAAGGGAACGGCAGCCTCCGGGCTCACCTAAAGCCTCTACGAGGGAGGAGGCAGGAGTGTCTTACAGGCTGCAGCTGGGATGTGGGTCTAAAGTGCTCGCAATCTGTGATGTCCCCTAAGCTAGGGAAGAGGTCTATGAGATTTGACGTTTCTTGCCCTGAAAAATTTCAGGCCAAACGTGCCTTTAAACAAAATCCTGTTTGCAGAAGGCGTTTTCGTACTCACTCTTTCCGTGAAGTTGTCGGCTTTGTAGTCTCGGCTTGGCGTAAGGTGGTCGGCTGCGGTGATGAGGCAGACCACGGCTCTCCCACCTCCTCCTGCTGCCCACAGGGTGTCTGCCAGGGCCGCAGCCAGCGCCTCCCCCTGCTCCTGCCGGCTTATCCTGCACAGCCTGCAGGGCGGGAGACGGGGCCGGGGGGCTGCTGCGAGGGTCCGTCCTCGGGGATGCTGAGAGACCCCAGCCCCGAGGCCGAACCTGAGCGTGAAACCGGCCCCTTCCCAGGGAGGGCTGGATTGGACCCCAGAGGTCCTGCCCTGCGTGGGGTACCCGGTGACTGGGAGGACCGCGCAGCCACGAGTGGGAATGCAAAGACCGGAGGGGATTTGTGGAGGAGGCAGCTGCGCGTCGAGCCGTGCCCATCGTCCTTGAACTTCCCGCGGACGTGCTTCCCGCGCGCTGGGAGCGACGCGCCTGCCGTGGGGGCTTTCACCCCAGCTGGGGCTGCCGCGTGGGGGTCCCCGGCACCGAGGGATGGATGAGCTCTGCCTTCCCCTTCCCAACGCTGCCACGTGCTCCTGCCGGCTGCGACCGCGGCGCCCGGGAGTGGGACGAGGGAGCGAACGCCGCCGTTACAAAACCAGTTTTGGTGGGAAAAAGCTTTGTCTGGGAGATGGGCAAGGCTTTGCTCCTGCGTGCAAATTCCCACCTGTAGCCGCAAACCTGAACTTGGGTCTAGTTTGGTTAAACTTGAGAGGCTGGGGCTAGTCTGCCTTAGTCCAAATAACGCGAGGAAATAGTTTCCGTATGTCCCATGGGAAGGCTCAGCTTCTTACCTTTCCAGGTGAGTATATTCCGTGTTTCTTATGAAGAGCAGGTATTTGATGATGTGCGCTTGTACAGCCATCAGAATGGTTCTTGTTCCGCCCTGGAAACAGAAAGACAACACTCCCCGGTGCTAAGGAGCCTGAACTAGCATGGGCTGCGTCAATCTCTGGGAAATCGCAGCAATCCCTGGCCAGTGTGAGCCACCCCGCTGTCGGTGTCAGAAGGGTAATTTTTCTTTTCTCCGTGGGAATCCAGAAGAGCTGCTGACAACTCCTGAGGTAAATGGAAATTGAAAAGGGTCTAAAGTGCCTAAACCTAAGAAGCCTTTAGGCAAGAAAAGGCTCCAGGCTGCAGCCGCAGGGAAGGGCTCTGAGCTCCAGGTATCACGTATGCCTAGAAGCACCATGGCTTATTTTTCCTCTCCTCCAGCCTCGCAGCAAAGGGACCGGGGTCTTGAGGCAGCGTGGGGCTGATGCGGGGCAGTGCTCGAGGGTGACTATGCCTGCTCCCAGCCATGCTGGCTGCACACATCAGGGCTGTCGTCCTCTCTGCAGCCACAGAGCCTCTGAGCTCAGAGAGTTTCACTCACTCATAAAAAGCGTTTTAGCCTCCTGGTGGGTTAAGGGTATTTGCAATTTTGTGTATCTTGGTCTTTTGCTTTTTGGGGGCCAGTATTATGATGGTAAATAAGGAAGAAGAAAACCTCCCTCTTTCAGTAAGTGAAAATGTAAGTAAACTCACCTGTTTGATTTCCAGGCGGGGCAGTAAGAAGTAGGTAACGAATTCCCCCCCAAACAAGGCAAGTACCACTTATTTGTGCCCACATGCAGCAACCTGCTGCTTCTGTCTTTAGCCTTCACCTTGGAAGCATTTAATGCCATGGTATTTAAAGTTTGTGCCTGCAGCATGCTGCTGGATCAGGACAGTTCATCCTGCTTCCAGGCACGTTTCAGCATCTCCCCTGCGAGGGCAGCAGGAGCTTTGCTCCGGACGGCTGTGGAGTGTGGCTGGAGCTGGCAGCCCCTGTGGAGAAAGCTCAGGCGTGCAGAGCGTGGGGTGCAGGCATGTGCAGTGCTGGCTGCCAGCTCCTGCGCGTGGCTGAGACATTGAGGAGACGGTGCCACTTGCTGCGCTGAAATATTTACCTTTCCTGCCTCCAAAGCATAGGCCAGGTCAGAGCATGGCTCGCGAAACCTGAAGCATGCCTTTGTCCATTCACAGCTGAAGACGTGAAACACGTTTCCGAACAGCAGCTTTCGCAGCCTCTGCAGAGGAGGAGAAAGACAGGCTGGGCTCAGCTACCTTCACAGCCCAGCGTCCTAGAGGATCTTCAGTGTCAGAGGGGCCTTGGGATACAGGTTCAGTGTGTGAGATCATGGCCAGAGCCGTGTAAAATTGTCTGCTGAGAAGCAGGCTCCATGATTTCAAAGCAAAGATGACGTCTGCAGTTAATTCAGTTATTTCCTTCGCTCAGCATTCAACCACTCCTGTGAAGTACAGTTGCAGTGTGAAAATAATTTACATTTGGATACGCTACACCTTTTGGGGGAAGACCTGGGCAAGACACTCGCTGTCATCAGCGGACCTCCGGGGACAGAATTAAACATCTACGTGCAATCACATCGCTGAGCGTGTCCCGTGCCCGGGCAGGCACAGCCAGCTTTTGGGTCGGCGGCTGAGTTAAAAGAGAAAGTTCAAACAAGTCACGTGGCTTCCACCTAAAATAGGGGTGCTTGCCACCTCTGACTGCGTCAGCAAGCTTCATTTACGGTAAGGTCTAACACAGGCGCGTGGCCGGGAGGGCGGGCGGGCGGTGCGAGGGACCTGCCGGGATGCGCCTGGAACATCCTGGCTCCTGGCCTCACCCCCACCACCCCCAGTCTGCGGACGCTGCCTGGGCCCACCTGGAACGTTTTTCCTAATTAATGACCTATTTGCTGAGCAAAGCAAACCGAGCAGGCATCACGGCTCCTCCCGTTAAAATCTGCTTTGCCTCCGCTGTGGGTGATTTGTGCAGGTGGGTCACGAACCGGGGAAGGTGGATTCATGCGAAGCTGACAGACAGCGCGGCTATGGACCTAAATCTTTTCAGGGCCTTTTCGGGTGCCTGTTCAGTAGCGCAGCCCTGGCCGCCAGGCTTTCACCTCCGATATTAAGCCCTTGAGGTTTTCATGAAGTTTGTGCTGGGGTGCCGGGGGACTGTTCTTCTGTGGGAGGTGACGGGCAGTAAGGCCGTCAGGATCCCATTCTGCCATCACCCGCAGAACCCCCTGAGCCTCTGGCGAAGGCTCTTCTCCGGGACAGCAGGCACCCCGCGTTACTGCTCTCGGAACCCGGTGTCTGGGGAGAGTAGCAACACCGCGCTGATCACCCCAACTTCTGCCTCCTGTTCCCCGGCTATTCCCTAGGAAAGCACTGAAGAGCAGGGAAACATTACGCTTTGCCGTTTGACCTGTTATCTAATGAGAATTATAGTATATCAGTTTTAAGGTTGTGTTGCAACCATGTTCTTTAAAAGTCTCATAAATAAATCATTGTGGTTATATCCTCCTGTTACAGCTAACAGCAGGCTGCAGCCTTCAGCCCAGCAACGCTCTGAGCCTCCTGCTATGCCAGGTAAGGTTCCCGAGTTTATTTCTTTTAACGAGATTAACTTACAGCTCATGCTTAATTCAGCAGGCCTGCTCACCGTTGCCATTTCCAAGGAGATGGGCTGGCCGCCCGCGGCTGGAGGGACCAGGAGGGGTTTGGGGACGGCGGAGGGGGGGTGAGACGGCCGCGGCCCCGCGGGCTCTCCAGCTCCGGGTGCTCCATCGCCAGCGCTGCCCTGGCCTCGCTGGACGGAGAGAGGGGCAGAAGGTGCATCAGCCCACGCTGATCCCTCTCGTGTGCCCAAAGTTACATCCCCCCTCCAAACTTTCCCAGTGGGGTGGGCACAACGACCTGGCGATGGGCTTACAGAGGGGCAGGGGATGTGCTGCCAGCAGCATTGCTGCCTCTGACTCCCAGCTTTTTTCGGTCGTTACAGATAGGACCCTACGAGCTAACGATGGGAGTATAAAGTAATGTTGTGTTTGAATTACAGGGAATAAACTGCAGTGCTTTCCAACCAAAGGAGACAGCAGGCTTTCCAAACACTTATATTTAAGAGACCTTAACTTGTTTTTTTCCTGTGTTCTAAAACTGATCATGAAAACCGTAACTTTTAGACAGAAAGTTTAATTCATGTTGGACTACTCTGCCACTTTGATTTAGATCAGGAAGACATGCCTTTAAAATACCTGAAGAAAATGCATGTTTCTTAGAGGAGGAGCATAAGAAATAAATCTCCATAAACTGTCTGCTGTGCTGCATGTATAGATGTGCAATTTCATCAACGTGCTAACCTGGTGGAACAGTCACAAAAACCACTAGACAAATACAAAATGTTACCTTTTAGACAAACGGTTACCTGATGAGTTGTATGACCGATTTCCAAACTGAAAAGGGAAAATAAAGTACAAATTAAAAAAAACAGGGGCATTGCTCACATATGAAGAAATAGGAGACCAGACAGAAAAGAACCCCAAAAGAAAGAAAGAATAAAAGCTGTAGTACTTGCATTACTGAGTATGTGAAGACCTTTCTGACGTGAGTATTGTAATAAAACATAACTTTAAAAATCATACTAAAAAACCACCTGGAATTAAAAACGTGTGATAATGAAGCAGAATAAAAGTCTTACCCATGGAAACTAAAAATCTCTCTCCATTTATTTAGATCTGAAATTTTGCTGGCGATCTGCTCTAGCTCCATCCGTGTCTCGGTGTGCTCAGCCCGCCGGTCTCCCATCCTCAGCCACCTGCGCTCCGGGCGATCCTGAGGGATGCGGGCACTGGGACTGCTCAGGGGTGGCTCCCCCAGACCTGTGGCTCCGTGAGGCATCCGAATCCCCTCTGTCACCTCCCAGGGCTCGCTGTCAGCACCCACTGCCACACCGTGATCAAATTTTCATTAGAGCCAGTCCTAGTCTGTGTTTTTCTCTTCGCTGTATAAGGGGCATGAATGTTTAATGCCAGACACAGAGCTATATAAAGCTGACCGCAGCTACGTGCCTGCTCTGCAAGGGCTGGCTCCAGGCTCGGTGCAGGAGCCGGGGGTATTTTCCAGCTGCCGGGCCTCAGCTCCTCCGCACGGGCTGGCAACGAGTGGGATGGGGTCCGGGCTGCGAGGACTGAGTGGGAAGTGCGTAGCCCAAGTCCAAAACATGCAGACTCAGCAGGTGTCTGTAGAGCTGAGGAAGTTCCCTGGGAAGACGAGCTGGAGAAAAGCAAAATATGTGCCATGATGTTCCTGTGACTTCTGCCGCTTGCTGCGGGAAGGCTGGCGCGGAGGGGCACGGGTCGGGCACTGCGCAGCTGAGCAGGGGGAAATCAGCTGGGTTTGTGCTGCTGGGGCCATGGAAGCCGCGTGTGATTTTTTCCTCTCTTTCGGTCTGTGAGAACACGCTGACTGGGGGTATCTGTCTGAGTTTCGGTGGAAAAACCATGAGGTTAAGCTGATGTGAGCGAGCTGAGCCTGGGTTCCTGGTGCACACACCGGGGAGCTGCTCTGGGTTTCCCCAGGTGTGTCGCAGCTCAGTCTGTCCGGCACAGCCGTACGGTCCGGCTCCGGTGGCTTTGTATTCTCTGCAGGGCCGTTTGGAACAGCTTGGCTCAAATCTTGGTTTATGAAAATGGAAACTATGCGGGCCAGACTGCACACAAGACATCAAATGCCCTTTTTTTGTTTGTTTTTTTTTTCTTCCAGCTGAAGGAGCCGTGGCTTTAGTTGGCAAAAAGAGCGGCTCTCCTTTCTGCTGCTAGACAGGCTCCAGTCTTTCAGCTTCCTAAAAACGGACATAAAATCCTTCATCCCCTTTGCCTCTATTGGAGCAGCACTTCCTTAGAGAAAGGGTAGAGTATCCACTATTCCCAACAAATCAAGTATGAAACACATACTTCTGCTTGGGAGAAGACTGGGGAAGAGCCGGGCGGGAGCATCGTGCTGAGCGTGCCGGGGTGAGCCCCACCTTGTGCTCGCAGGGTGTCCTGGTTTCAGCTGGGACAGAATTAATTGTCTTCCCAGTAGCTGGTACAGTGCTCTGTTTTTGAGTTAGGTATGAGAAGAATGTTGACAGCACACAGATGTTTCCAGTTGTGGCTCAGTAATGTTTAGACTAAAGTCAAGGATGTTTCAGCTTCTGCTGCCCAGCCAGCGAGAAGGCCGGAGGGGCACGAGGAGTTGGCACGGGACACAGCCGGGGCAGTGACCCAACCTGGCCAACGGGGTATTCCAGACCACGGGACGTCATGCGCGGTACATAAACTGGGGGGAATTGGCCTGGAGGAAGGATCGCTGCTCGGGAACTAACGGGGCATCGGTCAGTGAGTGGTGAGCAAGTGCATTGTGCATCGCTTGGTTTGTATATTCCAATTCTTCTATTACTATTGTCAGTTTATTGTTATTATTATCATTATTAGTTTATTTCTTTCTGTCTATTAAACTGTTCATATCTCAACCCACGAGTTTTACTTTATTTCCCGATTTTTCTCCCCCATCCCACTGGGCGGGGGGGGTGAGTGAGTGGCTGCATGGTGCTGAGTTGCTGCCTGGGGTGAAACCACGACACGGGGCAAGAGCTCTCACAGAAACTCCTGTGTGTGCAGGGGAGGCTTTGCGGCAGCAGCTCCACACCACTGTGCTACCAGCAGTCGTGGCTGCCAGAGTGCTTGTAAATGTGTGTTCCCGGAGGTGGGGAGCAGAGGACAATTCCTGCTGCAGCCAACGGGAGTCGTGCTCTTGAGCCCCAAGAACTGAATTTGGCTGGAAGGATGCCCCTTAGGAGCTGGGCTGTAATGGCAAAGCATACTCTACCGAGCACATCCCTCCTAATTGGACTGCCTCCCTAGGATGCATGCTGGCACAAAAGGAGCCTAAGCTGGAAAATCAGGCAGTTAGTCCTTCCCTCTCCGATAAACACTGGCTTATCTCATGAGTTCATTTGTTATTAGCTCTTGCCATTTCTTCAGACTTTTGACATAAGGAGTATAGATTTGTCTATGGATTTGTAAATAGAATAAAATAGATCAACTCTACTCCACATTTATAAGTAAACTGGGATGGATCAGGCTGATGCAAACCCTCTGCTCGCCCCTATATCAGCATTATGGGCCAGTGGTCTAAGCCTGGTACATGCCCTTGTATATATTTATATACATCTACTTGTTATAGATATATTTGTATTTATATGTATGCACACTACATGCAGACACACATATAGCCTAACTTTTTATTGGGGGACGAAAAAAATCTGATTTTTCAGGAACCTTCAAAACATCTTTATATATTTCTCCTCATTATACAAATTTTATTGTTTTTTAAATCATGAAATATGCTAGTCTAGAAATATAACAGAGCAAAACATCTCTAGCTGATGCTGATAGGTTACAAGTGAGCCACAGGGTACTGGTGGTGCTCATCCGGGCGTGCAAGCTGAGCACATCAGGCTTGCTCTAACTGTTACTTTCAGCTGGTCAAGCACACAAAATTGTCTCAGTTTTATTTTGCTAGTAAGAAGTTGTTATGTTTGCCTTAGGAACTGGATAAGAATGCAAATAACAGCTGGCCTCATGCTCGTGAGTGGGAGCGGTGCAGCCGGGCTCTCTGGGAGGTGATCCCCCCGCGGAAACGCCCGGACCCCGAGTCAGGGGCTGCTCTCTCCGGCACACCAAAGGGGATGGGAACGGGCTTATCGTCTGTGCTGAGGCAGGTCTGGGCAGCTCTGTATTTCACACACAGAGGCCAGCTCCTTCTTTGGGACTGGCAAGGATCACTCAGAAAGACGCACGCACGTGAGCAGCCTGTACCTCCGATCCTGCACGCTGCCGATTGCCAAAGCTGCCACAGAGCTGCAAAGCAGAGCAGCTCCGTGAAACGTCGGGAACAAGAAGGATGAAACATTACTCCTCCTTATTTGCTGTAGAGTAAACAATACCATGAGATGCAATACAAATCACGCATTAAGAAGATTAACATTAAGAAGAATATGCATCTTACTTAAGAAGAAAGAGGTGAAAGAGGTTGGGAGTCATGGCAATTGGCAGTAGCCCTTACACATTGTAAAAATCTAGGGAGATGGGGTACAGCACAGGGAGGCTGAACTGCTTTGTGAAAGGTTTTGTGGAGTAGGGGTATAGTTGACAAACCTTTTACGAAAAAAAAACCCAGCAATGTTTTGCCATTTGTAGTAGAAGTATAAAAAAAAGGCATAAAAGTCATTGCCGGTTGCTAGAGCTCGAAGCTTATGATTTCCAGAGGTCGGTCCTAACGGGCACCTGGGCCTGACTTCCAGCACAGGTGACTCCATGGGTGCCGAGTGGGATTGCTCCTCGCCTCCAGCTGCGCAGAAGCAGCTGCAGCCCCTGCAGATAAATGGGCGGCTGGGGCAGCGCCTGCCCCTCGCGAGCCTTCTCTTCTGCTTGTCCCGAGTGCTGTTTCCATGTCCCGCGAGGAGCGCCTCATCGCCGGGGACCCGCGTAATCCCACAGAGGTAGCGTTTGGTGGCATAATGCTCTTTTCATCTCTCTGCTTGTAGCTGGGCTGGCTCAGCCGTACCTGGGATGAGTGGTCTGGTTGCTTTAACTGCCTTGCAGAAGTTTAAGTGCGCGGGGGCTGATGTGTTCGTCTGTTCTGGCTTCCTGCATGCCTTGAGACAGAGCACCTCGTGTATTTCTTCATCGCTCTCTGCTGAGCTGCAGCATGCCCTGTAAGCCCGTCTGCTGCTAGTCTTTGCCAAAGGCTTTGACTTCCTTTATTTGTATTGTTTGATGAGCAAGAGTTTGCAGGGCTCTTTTCTGGGCAGGGCTCTTCATGCTTCTGACCGTGAGGCTTTGGGAGGCCGCAGTGCAATGCGAAGGGTGCCTGGTCTCGCCCCTGTCCCTTTGCTCTGGGAAATGCTCTTGGCTTCGGTGGGTTGCAGAGGTGTTGTGCAGCAGCACCGAGCCAGGCTGCCTCCCCCAGGCAAGCGGGAGTATGTTGCATCTCCTCTACATCCTCCGTTGCCACGTGCTGCTTTCTAACCAAGGTCCCGAAGCCTGGTGGCACAGGGAAATGAGGGCTTTTGGGACTTCGGGGTCAAAGGGTTACAGTTTGGTTTGTTAAAACGAAAAGACCAACAGAGAGCTTTATGGACAGAAATTATGACGTTGCCGTGCATGTGATGCTATGTTAAAGTATTAGTGGTGGGTTCGGGTGTTTGGGTTTTGTCCCGCAAGCACTTACTGTAGGGTTGTTTTCCTCCTGAGGGCTGCGCTTTTGAGACAGAGCCTGATGTGTGTTACAAGCAAAGCATTTTCTCTTCTCTTGTTTGATGTCTGTAGCTCTGCTGGGCGTCCTTGTTCTCCGCTGCCCTGACATGGTAATAACTGCATCCTCGCCTTCGCAAGGGCTAAAGGGTGAAACTGCTGCTGGTGATAGTGTGTGCCTCTATTGCAACCCATTTATTTTACTTTCCAGATCCCGTTCAATGCTATTGATATTCCTAGTTTTTTTCATACCAGCTACTTTTCAAGTAACTTACTGGGGGCAAAAAGGCAAATGTCTTCATAAGGTCTTACCCCAAGAAAGAGAGGGTATTTTGATCTAGATGTTACCAACTAGCACATCGTCTTTTGTTTACTGCATATGCCATCTGATGTTTATTTAAAACCTTCACTCCTTTTAACTTCCTTAGAGCTAATAATTTACAAGTTAGTACATCTGGTGGTTGTTGAATGTAGTAGTGATGAACCTCTTTGCTCGAAATGTTCTTAAATTAGGTAATTCTAATACATCAGGTCAACTGCTCCGGTGATTGTCCCAGAATCTTTTGATTTTGAAAAGGGAAATTCAAATCCAGCAAAACGTATTAGCAAGGCATTCAGGAAATGCACCAGGGAGCAAACTAGGATGATCCAGAATGAATTTGCAAACTGTTCACTGTGCGTCTTGAATGTAAAACTTCCCTCTTTGAAATTAGCAATTTTCTCTGAAAGGTGGTGGATTTTCACTTCTGAAGAGAAGAGAATCATGATGAGGCAACCACAGGAACCTGAAACGGAGCGGAAGATGCTCATCAACTCAGCCATCCCTGCAGCAAGGCCTTGTGATGTACATCACAACCAAATGCCATATTGATAGTGTTATTGTGGCCACTGTAACTTCGCTTTAACAGGGATTATTTTTAGAGTCCAACCCAATGGCTATTGAAATTGGTAAGCTTTTTTAATTGAATTTGGCTTAGGACCAGTAATATTTAGCACGGCTGCCTTAGTGCCCTGATCTGGCAAAGTCTCTGTGCTCTTTTTCCGCTTTCAGCTGTCATTGTCCCAGTGAACATAACTGAACTGGCTGCACATTTAAAGATAAGTATGTACTGTGTGTCCGTAGTGCCAGCCCAGCACTGGGGGGCTTGTGGGCACCATCCCCGTTTTCTGCCGGCTCACACAGCAGGGCTGGGGGTGCCTGGGCTGCCAGCCACGGCCTCCTGCAGCTGCTCGCCTGCACCCATCCCACCGCCCGCCCTTGCAGAGGAGCTCAGCACTTTATCTCTTAACTCCAGTTCGGAAAAAATGTGTTTTGAGACAGCAAAATCATCTGCTTAGCTCTGTTTTGCCAGTTTAGAGTCAATGCAGCCGTGGCCCTTAATATGGTCTCCTACGCCGAGGAATCAGTCGTGGCAAACATGGATTACCGGGGAGGGTGGTACTTACAGGCAACGAAGCTCCAGAGATACAACCCGACGGGGCCATGCAGAGTTTCATAAGGGCTGCCAAAAGCATTGAACATGAAGAAACCTGCTCCCACCAGAGCAAAGATGATCAGTACTGTACAGAAGAGAATGACACTGACATGGATACTTGCAGGGATAACTTTGAGCAAATCTGGAAAAACTGAAAACAAAACAAAGAAAACATTATTATACACATTAGGCAAAGTTGTTTCGGAAGTCAGGCCAGGGATTTCTTGCTGGCTTGTGAAAATGGTTGTAAATCACGCTTTTCCAAATGCAGGCAAAGGTGAAAGTGAAGTTATTAACTAGAAACATGTTTTCATGGATGTTTGGAGGCAGAAGGATTTTCTGATGCTCAGAAGTGTAGACTGGCAAGGAGGGAACTACTCCAGCTCCAGGGAAAGCCTCTCCTCCCCTTCCTGGGGGTATTTCCCCGAGGGCGTTATTCCCCCTGCCCCAGCCATATCCCATGCGGGATGTGGAGCGGCACCTCTGCGGTCCCGGCACGCTGCCCACCGCCATCCCTGCCTGGCATCTGTGCCGGGCTCTGCAGGGTGCGACCCCAGCACTTTAAATGCTGGGGACCTGATCCGGCTCAGCATCCTCAGCGGCTGCTCCCTCGCCCCGCTGTCTTGGCAGGCAGAACAAAATCCTCTTCACCTGTAAGCAAGCACTACTCAGGGCAGTGCAAGGTTTTGGGGGTTATTTGTTCCTCAGGAACCAGATCATGCAGGTGCAAGGTGGAGGGTAACATGCCTACCATCCGCCAAGGTGGTATGTGGTCCTAAATGTGAACAGCATATACTTGGAAAAAGAATTGGAAGCTGTATTTGGGGAAGCAGGTCCACCCCGCACCGGTCTGCGGGATGGCATGAAGGGCTACTCTCAGTTCCTGTGCTACAGGTCCGATCTCGTGTCCCTCACCCAGAGGCTTGGCCGTCTACTCCTCTTCTGGAGAGGGGGGACAGTAAATCCAGAAACAGCCTCTCTGCGCTAATGCTCATGAGGTCCTGCCGAGGCACGTGGGATTGGAAAGGAAATTATACCTGCTCGGCTCATTCACTGAATGGAGAGCCGTTGATATTTATTTGCTTGCCTGGATCTTTATCAGCTCGTCAGCTCGGTCACAATTAACGTGTGTGTCCTTCTTAGGCCCGACCCTGCCCGCAGTGGTCAGCACTTCGTACAAAATGCATTTCTCGGACCGGATTGTTCTGGTCAGTAGAGTCTTGTATTCCTCTTGTTTCCCGGGACGCAGGTGCAGGGAGGGCCAGGTGAGGATGAGGAGTTCCTGACTCTGCCTCGGTATCCCCGCTGTGCGTGTTGTGTGTCTCGTGGCACCCGGGACGGCGTGAGGTGGCTCCTCTTCCCGAGGGGTGCCGGTGCGCGGGCAGGAGGAGGCTGGGCAGCCCCTGTGGGTGCGGGGGTCCCTCTCCCTCGCACCGGCCTCTCCGTCTGGACCGCGTCACGGGCAACGCGTGACGGACCAAGTCCTTGGCAGTATCCAAGCCCTGGCTGTACGGACGGGCGAGGAGGTGGCCGTGCAGGTGACATGGAAGGCGCCCGCAGCCTCGGCGCGTGTGCTGTTTATTTATGTCCGACGTGCCTGAAGTGATCAAATGTTCGGGTTCGGCCACTTCGTCTGCTGGGAAGCAAAGAGCCGCTCCTGGCTGGGATGCCGATTTCCGTTCTCTTTCAGAGCTGCGATTCCACCGCTTTCATTTATACAAATGTACAGTGCTGGGTGGCCAAAATTCTGTGGCTATGAACTTGACAAAAAATATGTGGGTTTTCTTCTGAAAACCTGAAGCAATAAATCTGTAAGTGAAAAGCTCCGTGTTGTATTGTGAAGAATCAGGAAATCATTAGTGAAGCCGCGGTGCTGACGTGCTGGCAGGTTAAATGCGCTGTGCACTGCGTGTTGCTGGGAGACACTCAGGGCTCCAGGAAGGGCTGACATCTGGGGACGGTCATGTGTGAAGTTGTTTATAGGATGGAGACTCCCTACGAAGATCCACTAACGGTTATTGCCAAAGAGACGTGTAGATGAGTAAAAGGATCTGAGGTTTCTTATGTCCTATCCTTTGGCACTCTTCTATTTTTAGAAAATAGGAAGAACAAAAAAGATATTTCAATAAAAATCCTTAAAAAATAGAAAAGGGATGTATTTCTGTACATAAGTTAATCTCTTAAATTATTTTTAAAATGAAATACGATACTGAAGAGGGAGAAATTAATGAACGTTACATCAAAGAGTCATTCGCAACAAACTCTCTGAATGAAATTTTGAAACAATGAGCTAATTTTGTACGATCAAAATTTTCTCCCCTATATTTCCCCGAGCAAAACGCTTGTGGAACGATCTGTGCCTGGAAGCACAAAGCCAGAAGGGGAAAACGATAAATAATGAGAGGAAATGGAGAAATTTTACAATAAGAAAGTGGGGCATAAAGCTAAAACAGGACAGAACAAATAAGAACGTGCAGCTGCAAGGGCCGGTGCTGCACTGTGCCCTGCCAGCTCGTCTGCCGGTGGGTGAAATGCCGGTTGTTTGGAGCGGAGCTTTGCTCCGTGGAGTTGAGAATAAGGCGGCTGTTTCTTGGTGGGTGCGAGTACTGTGTCTGTTACGCAATTAATGGAACTCTTTCATCCACAAGCTATTTAACGTGAAGTTTCCCAAAGCTGGGAACTTCCCCATCAGCTGCCTTTGCCACTATATCCCTTGCCCCCGTCGCTGCCCCAGGACAGCCCACGGAGCCGGTCGGTCGGGCCGCCGTTGGAAGCAGCCGGCATGTGCGGTTTTGCACTGGGAGTTGGCGGCTGCTGCCTGACGGGCTGAAGGCTGTGCCGAGTTCCAGCCGTGTAATGGCCGGTGTGACTACACGCGCGAAAATCTAGGAATACTTTATTTTAAATGTTTTAGCACAGCTTTTTAGCCACTGTCTCAAGTTGCGATCCTGCCTAGCTAGGGCACAAGGGGATAGTCAGTCAGACTCGGTACCAGAGCATAATTTTTAATCATTCATGTTTGTTTGGCAGCAACAGCTATTTTAGAAGGAATCATCAAATACACTTAACTACTCCTGATCCACAGGGGCACGATTAAAGCGGGGGTAATAACGCCTCGGCGCTGCCTCACTGCAGCTGTAACGTGCAGAGAGTAACAAAGCCTCACGTAAATTACGCTACCTTGTAAGATGTTTACCAGCAAACAGTTCCACAGCTTGCCACACCGTAAACACAGAGAAGCAGGCAATGCGGTGTCAAGTCAATTCATCTCCCTAGCTAAATGAAAGGGAACCTAGCGAGGGAAACGTTTGCAAACTCTTCCTGAAGCCATGTTACGTAAAAATCCCCTGTTGGGCTGTGGCTGGCTGGCTGGGAGCAGAGGGGGCCCCGGGGCACGCAGAGCCCTGCGCCCACCGTCCAGCGCTCGCACCTTCCTCGGCTCCCGGAGGAGCCGCCTGCTCCTGGGGACGGCCCCGGCCCCCGGCTCTGCTCCGCCGGACCCTTCCGCGGGCATCCCCCCGGCCCGGGGCCCGAGCGCAGGGGGCTCGTGGCTGCTGGGTCTAGGCCAGGAACACGGCCGCTTGCTGTCTTTGCGCGTGCGTAGAGGAATTTCTTGAACAACAGGGCCACAAGATATTGTGGGACCTTACGGACAATCCTGGCTTCGAGAAAAACACGGTGTCCTTGAGGCCTTGATAAGAGGAAGCACACATCTGCGGTAAACAGCAAAAAGGGAATCTGCTGTGAATACCCAAGATTCGCTGTAACCGCAAGGCTTGCCAAAACCGACGCGTGCTTAAAGCAGTAGGCCAATTATAATATGTCTAAGAGCACGTG
>JANZLQ010000089.1:42643596-42690725 GCA_026212715.1 Elanus axillaris | reverse complement strand
CCTTAAAATACTCTTTGCAGGATGAACTTACGGCAGTGAACGTAAAGCAAGGCTTCAGTAATCAACCCGCCTTCTCCGGAGATGAGCATGGATCTGCTAGAAATATTGTCATTAATGCCTCAAAGGTAAGACAGGGCTTTTCAGTCCAAGTATACTCACTGAAATGAACCAAGTTGGCAGCGGTTGTACTTTGTTCTTGACTGCTTTGCTTTCTAGTTGGAAGTCTTTGTATCAAAGCTAATTACAGAACTAATACAAGAATGTGGAGCTGTGTTTCTGCTACCTGCCGTTATCAGTCTTCGGAGGAAAACATGGATGCCAAGAACAAAACATAACTGGCACGCTTCACCATAGAATTGACGTTAATTTTTGCTCCTTTTCTTTTATGTGCTTCACGTACGAAGACAGTAGTGACTCCTTCCCTGGAAGTCCCTAGTATTTCCACATCTTTAGGTTGCTTTGGTCTTGTATCTGTTTCATCAGGCTGGTTTCTGCCAGGAGAAACTGGTCACTGTGGTCCAGGTCTCTTGGAAATACATTCTTGGATTGTTTAGTGAGATATAGATTAGCTGTCCTGTGGGGTTTTTTGAGAATCAAAAAAAGTGTGAGATACAGAAGAGCTATAAAGATGACTAAAATATTAGTTACTGTCCTCCAAAATTGAAAAGAATGTCTGTTTAGAAAAAAAAATTTCCTGTATTTCTTTAAGGGATCTTTGCAGATTCATGTACTATCTCTTTTTTTTTTTTTTTTTTTTATGTTGGGAAAGCAGGAAGAAATGGTTTTGAAGGAGAGTGTTATCAAGAAGCTTATAAAAATGTTTTCAGACGAAGTAATTTTCTGCTGTTTGACTTTTAAAATACATAACTTTTTACGTCTTATTGGAAAATGTGAATTTACTTATACGGTGATGCTCTTTTATTTTAGCAGCAGAAGAGATACAAGTAAATGACAGGGTTGCTATTGTCGAAATGTTAAAGGTTTTCCTGTTACACTTTCTGACTTTGTTCTCTAGAATTGTTACCTGCAGGCACTTTCTGTCTTATGTTTTAATTACTTGTGTTTTGACTATTGAACATAACCGTACCAAAATAAGTTCAGTATCTCCTAAGAGCTTTTCATATATTTTAAAATTACCCAGCTGTGAATATATTAGAAAAGCAAACGTTCTTACTGACAGGCCTAAAAACTAACTTCTGTTACAGTAATTTTGAAAAGTAAATAAACTTACATTGGAAGTAAAACCTCTACTTTTTGTTTTGTTTTCTGCTGTTTTGGGATTGAAAGTACTGGGGAAGCAAATCTTGCAAAGCTTTTCATTCTGGAGGTATCGAGTGGCAGCAGAGGTGTTTTGAATAGAAGTCAGAAGTCTTCCTAGCTTACCCGAATCTTTGAAGTTTTGCCTGCAGTAACTGATGATGGAAAGACAACGCGTGCAGTTCTTGTGACGGTGTAGTTTGTTCTGAATAGAAGTGAAAAGTGTTCATTGACGCGCTTCATGCTATGGTGAAGTGTAGACGGGGAGGAATATTCTGAGGCACTCTTAGGATACCCTAAATCGGGCCTAAATCCGAGATGCTCATCTGCCGGAGGGCTCTGGCATCAGTTCGCAGTGACCTGTCCTGCACGGCAGCCGCATCTCTGGTGTCTCTGAGGCCTGGGCGTCTCTGGCTTGGTTTTGCTGACCTGCAGCTTCTGCAGTGACGATGCAGAAGTCTTGCGCGGGTGCCTAGTGTCGTGAATCCCCATCTCCTAGCTGTAGGGAATTAAAGTGTAATCTTACTAGATTGATAGCCTGGGCTAGAGTGATGACTGGATCTATTCAGAGGGAAATCTGTTGTGCTTTGATGTACGATAGATGCTTACTTACTGGGTTGTCATATATGTTTTCCTTTTTTTTTCCCCACCAGATTGGCGCTTACTTCAGCAGCATACTAGCAGAAAAGCTAAAACTTAACACGTTCCAGGACACAGGAAAGAAGAAACCACAAGTAAATGCCAAAGACAACTACTGGCTGGTTACTGCTCGGTCTCAGAGTGCAATTCACAACTGGTTCACGGATTTAGCAGGAAGTAAACCACTGACTCTTTTAGCAAAAAAGGTATCCCAAAACTCCTTCCTCTGCTTCTTGGATATTGGATTGCTCTGGGTTGGGCTGTGAGAATGGGATGGTATATCTCAACGTGCTGGATGTGGAGCGGTGCTGGAGGCAGCTGCTGCGGTGCAGCATGTTCCCCCTCTGGAAGTAGGGTACCTGGGCAAAGGGGAACTTCTGATCTAGCTGGGGAAAAGTTCCTTTGAATGACTAGATTTCAGCTCAGGCACGTTTATCTTACTGACAGCCAGCCAGATTCTTTGCCTGTACGCTTCACTTCAAGGTCTCTTTCTCAAGCAAAGGAACAGTTTACAGAAATTCTTGTGTCTGGCAAGGAGATAAAAGGCCAGGAAGCCGATGCATTCTTAAAAGAACCTGCCTGTTAACTCCTTTGCATGCTTTTCACATTTAAATTTGTATTAGCGATCTTTGTTGAATGGTCTTATTAGTTGCATTCTTGTTTAAGTTTCCAATTAAGGAGAAGAATTAATTCTTGATGATTTGTAGCCATCTGTGTGTAACTGGAAAAGGCAGTTCTGAGCCATCTTTTTGGACGCTGCATGCTGTTAAGAACAGCAGTACGAGGTAAATTTGAAGTGGTCATTAAACCTTATCCAAGGTGGTGTCTAGAATGCAGTAACAAAGGGGCTGTTTATTCCTGCCTGCCTTTCCTGAAGCTCTGTGTACAAGCAGCTAATCTGACAGCATCCGGGAATTATTCTGAGTATAAATTAAACTGAAACAGGGGATTCTTATTCCAAGACTCTCTTGATCCATTTATGCTCAATAACAGAAGGTACATGTTTCAGCAGTTTTTGGTCTGTTGCTATGCAGTTGGTGAAGAATGTGTGCTGCTTTGCCAACAACAGAGCCACCAGAAAAACAAGAGCTTTGCTCTGGCAACCATGCCACCACCTTGAAGTTTCCCCCTAACTTTCTGAGAGGTTAACTTTGTGATTAGAACTGCTAGAGAGTTTTCTTTTCATGATTAAAGTGGTTGTTTTTTTTTTAAATAACCAGATTTATAAACCTGCTGATAACAGTAAATAAGCACGTTAAGAACACTGAAACTGTTTCTGTAGAGTCCCTAGACTGACTACTGAAGAGCATTGCAGCAAAGGGTCAGTGCTTTGTTTGCTGCTCTCTTCAGCACTGATGCACCTTTGTTCTCTAAGCACTCTCTTAGGAAGGTTGAGTATGCCTGAAGGAGCAATGAGGATTTTTTGGTAGGGGATAGTAAGCGCAGCATTTGTGCCTCCACTCCTTCCTGTCTCCACTGGGTACGAAACGTCTTGTTCTCATATATATTTCTTTGAAAATGCGTTTTAAAATTATTCTACCTTTATGCAGAAAGGCGTAAGGATTGCTGTGACCAAATAGGGTGACGTTTTACCTGAAGTCTAGCGGTACCAGCCCCGTTGTGTGCATGGCCAGTGCAGGCCGTCCTAGCTGGCCAGGCTGTGTTTCCCTGGTGTGCTCTGGTTATTACGGACTCCTCTGAACCAGGGGCACCAGTGAAGCGGGCAGTGTCCGTGCAATTGAACCCTTACCCAAGCCCTTGATAGGCGTCCATTTTCCAGAGGTTCTGAGGATCAGCTTGCAGGACTCTTTCTGCGCCGTGGGTGACTTCGGCTCTGTTGAGAGGTCTGCTGGTGGCCCTGCAGGCATCTCTGAGCAGGAAGAGGAATGCCCCTGATGAGACCTGGGGGAAGTGTGGGGCAGCGTCTCTTTTCTGTCAAGTCTCTCAGTTTCTGTGTGTCTAGACCACGGATGTCGTCAGTGTGGTGGGTTCCCAGGCCGGCGAAGAGGTCTCCTGCTCCGCAGGTGGTGCGGGGTGGAGCAGCGGAGGCCTGGGCTGACCTGCAGCAGCCGGCTGCTGTTTGGACTGTGTGCTATAACTCGCTTCCTGCTTCCTTTCAGGTTCCGATTCTCAGTAAAAAAGAAGATGTTTTTGCTTACTTAGCAAAATACTCTGTGCCACTGCTGCGAGCGGCATGGCTGATCAAAATGACATGTGCCTACTACGCTGCTATTTCTGAAGCTAAAATCAAGAAACGCCAGGCCACTGACCCAAATATTGGTAAATAAGCACCTCTAATGTCTAAATGCATAATAATAATAGCTGAAGGGGCCTGCTGCTCTTGTTCATTGCTTTTGGTATTACTGGGCATCCAGAGAGGAATCTTTGTAGTGGGAAAGGGAATAAAAATTCTTTTAAATCTGTTTTGTGTAGAAATGTGTGTCAAGGAGTACAAAGAACCACGCAGCATAAATACCGCGCTGTTGGCTGCCTCTCCTCCCAGCTGATTCCTCCCTAAATCTCCAGGCTCAGCATCTGAGGAGTTGTCTGTGCTGCGTCTTCAGCACCGACACCGGTCTCTGCGGGCTTGCAGGGGTGGCAAAGGCTGCGCTAAGATAAATGTTGCTGGGGAATGAATAGAATTGCTAATTTAGAAATGTGGAATGAAATGTGAATTTCAAAGCTTGTTTAATAGAACGTAGGTGGCAATGTATTTATTTTAAGTACTAACCTTAAATGACACTGCCTGGCACCAAGCCAGTGGGTCAAGCAGTAAACACCTTTAAGGTGTTCAGAGGTACTTTAACTGTTATCAAAGTTGTAGTTTTACTCTCACAATTTACATATGCTGCCTACAGCTCTTCTGTCTGGAATAAATGTTTTTCCTTCTTTGTCCTGAAAATAATTGTGGTCAGAACAGACAAATTCACTGTTGTTTAGCAGCATCTCTGGACTGCTGTGAGAAATGTCTACTTCTTTCTGCGAACTCGTTCTGTTGTTTCTTTCAAACTTTGCTTTGTGGTTGGTTTTTTTTTATTTTGTTTTGTTCGTACACTTGTAATACACATTTTATTCACTCTGAGTTCCTAGTTAAAGCTCCCAAAATACATTTTCTATTTTCTAGCAAATATCCTAGGCTTGTTCTTTGGTGATAGTTCTAAAAATATTTTTAAAAACTAGTCTGGTTTTTAGAGACAGAGAGCAAGGGGGAGGCAACGTGTGTGGCTGGCAAGAAGGAAAAGAGACACCTGGCCAGATACCAAGTCAGGTTGGTGCCTCCTTTGGTGTACGAACTCTGGGAGGCTGCCGTGCTGGGGTTGACTTCTCTGTAGTGAGGTCAGTGCTGTTTGGGTGGGAGATTAGCACAGTTCCCCACTCCTCCTTCCGACACGGGATGGGTTCAGGCTCCTTTGAGGTTTTTGGCTCTACTGAGCAGGGCTGGGTGACTCGTTCTCTCCTTCTCTCAGCTTCCTCTTCTGCCCTTTGCACCAGGGGATGCTGAAACAGCCCCTCTCTCCAACCTCTCGGGTTGTCTTCCCTTTTCCCTTGAATGACCTAAGCCTTTTTGGGGGTAGACCCTAGCAGGAGGCTCGGAGCAGGCAGTGAGAGCAGGCTTATCGCTTTCCTCGGCTGTCATGAGTAGCTGTGCTAGTGATAAGGGAGCATCTGTGGCTCCCCCTCCCCTCCTAGGGGGGCTGCAGTGGCGATGCTGGGCACCGAGACAGGGGCTGTTAGGGTGTAGTTAAAACAAGCACCTTCTTGCTTGGTCGTCTGGGCGTGGAGGAGAAAGGGGAGCAAGGAGGAGGTGAGAAAAGCTAAGGTGGTCTGCTCCGTTGTGATAAATCGATCTAGTTTGCTCTGGCTGTGAGCAGTAGCTCTTATTTTAAAGAGGAGTTGATGCTCGCTGGGAAGGTGCAAGGCAGTGGTGCGTGCTGGAGGGCAGGCGCGTGCTCCTGCTCTGGCTGTGCTTCAGGCTGGTGTCGTGGTGGCTCCCGCTTTGCTGCGAGCATGAAAAAAGCCAGCAAGAGAGTCTGTGGGCTGAGGTGCCTGCGAGTTTCGTCAGCGAGTGTGCTGAGGTGGGTTACTGAAGATTATGTCTTCTGTCCAAATTCCCTGTTTTGCAAAGGCTGTCGAGAGCTTTCTGGGAAGTAGTTTGCTGTGTGTTACTGAGCAGCCTTTGACAGTTCCCAAAATGTGCCTCGGGTAACAGGAAGGCAGTTGTGTTGTTTCTGACTCAGTGGCACAGAGATACTGGTAACTGCTTTGGGAAAATTATTCTTTCATACTGTCACATGAAATAAGCTTGAAGTAGTGGATTTGGAATTGTTTTTCCAAAAGTGGGTGAATGTTTGAAGTAAATGTAGTTAAAACTGCTCTGTGAAAACACTAAAACCCACTAGCTTCATACAGAAGTTGCAGTGGATTTGGATAGAAAAGCATTGAACTTATAGTCTGCATATGTTGACAGAACTGCCAACTACAAATACAAAGAATACAAAAAAAAGAATGAATGTGCTAGCTGAAGTCTGAGGTGGGTAGTAAACAGCGAAAATAGTTGTGTTTGAGAGTGGTAGTTCCTGTAACTCTGACAGTAAACAGGCTTAGGTTGTCAAAGCAACTGCATTATGTATTCATAAAAGAGTGTGCTCTTCTAAAATATGCTGCATGCTGATTAAATACAGCTCTGTCAGATGTTTGTCTCTGAGATATTAACAAATATCCTTGGTTGTTCCAGTTACTGTTAAGAGAATGCATTCCTTACAATTCCTCTTTTCCCAAAGCTTATGTGTATGACCAAGCATGTTTACTTTTGTTCACTAATTTCTCCAAGTTATACTAAATACAGAATCACTGCTGAAGCAGAGAGAAAAGCTGATACTTTTTTAGTAGGTTTGTGGTATTTGTTGAACAGCGCCTACTGACTTATCTAGGACAAAGGAAAGATAATCGGTCTTACTTGCAGACCTCTGCACTGTGCTGGTTACTCTGACCTAAGAAACTGCTCCTGAGCTTTTGCATTCTCGTCAGACTAAAAATCTGGAGGAGTTGTCTCTTTCAGAGTGGTTATAGAAAGAACCGTTCTATATCCCGTTGCTTGTGCAAAGTCCTGCTGAATTTTATGTTGGATATATTTGCAGGGGGAAGGAAGAGGGGCATAAAGGTCCAGATGGAAGGAAGTAGTGAAATATAATTTCTTTTGCCTGTGTCAAGGCTGTTTTGTGGCTGAAGGCTGAAATCTGATGAGAGAGACAGGTGATTCCCTAAAGGCGTACCTTGTGTCAGTGCTTTTTACATCATGCTACGCTAGCAGGCTACTTGCACACTTGACAGTACCTGTGCTTTGAGACCAACGCACAGGACAGGCATGTAAGAAGCCAATTAATTTGCAATAGGTGCTGCAGCTGTGGGTTAATGTTTTGGAGGACTATTTTTGATGACAAGGGCAATGTAAGTTTGTTTCATTTCTCCCTGTGAAATAAACCTTTTATCACCTGAAGTGTTCTAATTGTAAACTTATTTTGTAGAATGGACTCAAATTATAACCAGATACCTTCGAGAGCAGCTGGCAAAGGTTGCGGAGTTTTATCATGCGGCTTCCAGCCAAGGCAACAGCTCTCTAGTGATGCCTCAAGAGATGGAACAAGCCCTGAAGCAGTGGGAATATAATGAAAAATTGTCATTTTACATGTTTCAGGTAATACTTTAAGAAGTGCATGGATGTTTTTGGTTTTTTTAAGGTTACCATTCTTGGAAAGTTCCATTTTAGAGCTTAGTCGTAGCTTTTGTATGAGACTTGCATAAATTGTAAATGCTAATTTATTTTAAAGATTTGCTAGCTGAAAAAGCTTTGATTTGCTTAATGTGCTTGATTGCGATTGCAGCAATGTACTCAATTATTCTCTCTTCTGTATTATCCCATCTTTTAAGAGTGTTTTTAGTGAATGTGGATCAGGCTGAGGCCACTGTGGCACATGAAGCCTTGGGTGTTGGAGTGGTGGCCTGGCTGTTCAGTTCCACATGGTTCTAGCCCAGAATAACTCTTTCGTTGTTTCTGTCCAAGGATAGAAATAGCAGAAGGGTTGCCAGGAGGGGAGTCTGTATGTCAGCAGTAAATCAGGCAGCCTGCTGAATGTGAACTGCAGGCATCATTGGTGCTGTATGCAACTGCTTCCTTGTCCCTAGGGCTGCCGTGATGGTGCCTGGTTCTTGCACGTGTAGTGGTGGTTGAGAGTCTTGGTAGCTCTGTGCTACCAGAAATGAAATAAAACTTGTATTCACACACCTGCTTGTTTAGTGGTCCCAGTTAATGTGATGTGTTATTTTAAATCCTTTAAGGAAGGAATGCTCGAGAGACATGAGTATTTAACATGGATACTAGATGTTTTGGAAAAAATCAAACCCACCGATGATGATCTTCTTAAGCTGTTGTTGCCGCTAATGTTGCAGGTATGTGCATGTTTTAAAGCCCAAATCAATATAAGTGTATGTTGTGGTTTAATCCCAGCCAGCAGCTAAGCAGCACGCAGCCGCTCACTGACTTACCCCCTGCCCCCCCCTCAGTGGGTTGGGGGAGAAAATTGGAAAAAAGTAAAACTCGTGGGTTGAGATAAGAACAGTTTAATAGAACAGAAAAGAAGAAACTAATAATGATAATAACACTAAAAAAAATGACAATAGTAATAATGAAAGAATTGGAATATACAAACTAAGTGATGCACAACGCAATTCCTCACTGCTCGCTGACCGATGCCCAGTTAGTTCCTGAGCAGCGATCCCCCCCAGGCCAACTCCCCCCACTTTATACACTGGGCATGACTTAACATGGTATGGACTATCCCTTTGGGCAGTTTGGGTCACTGCCCTGGCTGTGTCCCCTCCCAGCTTCTTGTGCTCTTCTGGCCTTCTTGCTGGCTGGCCGTGAGAAGCTGAAAAATCCTTGGCTTTAGACTAAACATTACCGAGCCGCAACTACAAACATCAATGTTATCAACATTCTTCTCATACCAACTTCAAAACATAGCACTATACCAGCTACTAGGAAGACAATTAACTGTCTCCCAGCTGAAACCAGGACAGTCAGTGTGATTCATACCGTTAAACAAATTTAATATTTGCGGTGGTAAAATCTATAGAAACATTTTTACGTAGGACATTTAGGGAAATGCATCGCGTGGTGCATGTTTGGAATTTATAAACACCTTCAAAATGTTCATGCTTTATAATCCTTAGCTTGCATTGGTAGAATGATTTTGTTCCTGTAACTGGTCCTGGAGAGCAGATGAAATTTTTAAGAGACAGAAGTATAGATTTGCGTTTGAGCTGCTCTTGTTTTTTAACTTCTGGAGTCTTAAATACTGGGGTAACCCCTTCTCGTTTATGCATGTTCAATGTTAGATTGTTAAAGAAAATGAGTAAGTGGATTACGCTGTGTAGTAAACGGTGCATTTTTTTTTAAATTTCAGTATTCGGAAGAGTTTGTTCAGTCAGCTTACCTATCCCGCCGCCTTGCTTATTTTTGTGCCAGACGCCTATCTTTATTGCTAAGCGATGGTCCTAACCTTGTAGCTGCTCACTCTCCTCATATGATTATGGGACCAAGTAACCCTCCTCTGGCAGCCCCAAGTCCGACTGCCGCTGGCCCCGTGGTGAGCCCGGTACAGCTGGCCTGCTCGGATTTCCTCTCCTGCCCTCAGCACCGTCCACTGGTGTACGGACTTAGTTGTATGCTGCAGGTAGGCCAGTGTTCCGTTGCTCTTTGTTTTCCAGGCTATAACCCTTCAGTTCACAGGAAAACAGAGCGGGTTTTGGGTGTGAGAAGGCGTGCTAGTTGTGGTTTGAAATGTGCCTGAGTCCGTTAAAGGGCGAGGGCTGAGTGGGTCTGGGGGGAGCGGGAGGGTGGATTCTCCACACCGGCTGAGGCGCGATGGTGGAACCACCTGGAGAAGCTTCTGCTGTCCGTGTGTCTGTCCGCATCTCTGCTGTGGGAAGGAGTGACTCTGCTGCCCGGGATGGCCAAGCTTTTCCTCCGCGATGGGGTGTTTCTGGTTACAGTAATGCTTTGCGCATCTCGTCACATTCTCATCACCAGTGAACCTGCGCGGTTCCGCCAGACCCGGTCCGTCTGCTGAGCACGGCTGGACAGAAGACAGCGCCGTACTGACTCCTGCAGGCTCTAACCTTGGAGGGTTTCCTCGCTTCTTCCAGCTTGTCACCGGTGCTTTGCTGCCACCGCGGGCTGCTTCGTTTTGGTTTTGTCAGAATTACAAGCAGTTTATATTGCCCTGTCAGCTTCCACAGTTTTTGAAACTGTGGAACGCAAGAGACTGTTCTCTTGCGCTTGTTGCTCGGCAATAGCAGGATTGTCAAGAGAGTAACGATTTTCTAAAAAAGGACTTGGATGATGAGCTCTGGTTGTTTGCCTTCCTGAGCGCTGACCTGGTGAGACTTCCTCAAACCCTCCTGCCGTTGTCTGTTCAGTTGTCTGTCTCTGGGGGTTGCACAGAGATGTCCTCGTGGTAGTACCAGGGGTATGCCGATGCTCACAGGATCACAAAATCACAGAACGGGTGACGTTGGCAGGGACCTCTTCAGGTGATGTCGTCCACCCCTGTCCCTGTCCCCCCCTGCCTCCCCAAGCAGGGTCAGCTGGAGCAGGTTCCCCAGGTCCATGTCCAGCTGGATTTTTAATGTCTTCACCTCCTCTCTGGGCAACCTGTTCCAGCAGACCACCCCTACAGTAAAAGGGCACTTTCTTGCGGTACGCGGCTCCCTCTCCAAGGGCTGCTGCTTTCTCGTAGTTGTCGTGGTGTTGGAAGTCCGGAGCCTGGAGGCAGGCCGGGCTGCGCTCCGGGAAGGCTCAGTCGGTGCTGTGTGAGGGAGGAAGGTGGGAGAGTATCCGCATCCCTCCCTCTGCTGAGGGTGCGTGAGTTGGGAGGTGAGATCCCGTCTGGCTCTCAGTGCGCCGTGACTTCTTTCCTCCTGAACATGGATCTGTCCTGGGAATGTCAGCCTTTGTCTCCATCCTGGGCTGCTGGGGTATGCTTGTGTGCTCTGGCAGCTCTACAGCTTGTACAGCTGATAATCTTTCTGCTCTTCCCGTGCTCTTCGGGTTTGTGTCTGTGTTTTTTCTGCTCTTTTTCTGCCCCTTTTTCTTGTGCTACCGAGCGGGTCCAGAGGACAGCCTGGATTCAGACAAGCTCTCCATCTTTACGGAGGAGCCTTGCTCTAGGCAGTGTTTTTGCTTGGGTGCTGCTTTGTAACCCAGGCCTGGACCGGGAGAGCTTTCCAAGAAGTAATCCAGCAGTCTCAAAAATAAACATCTATAAGGTGAATCAACATCCATAATTTTAGGTGGTATTTAAGGTCTGACCCCAAAACACCAAAGCGTTCTGCTTTTGCGCTGTACAATACCAGGTGCTACAGGGTAGTAGGTACCTGCTGGCAAGCTGGTGTAAAATGACTGTTTTGGAGCCTGTCAGTGCGAAATCTTTCTTTTGAAGTAAATCTTAAGTTCATGGTGCATTTCAATGACTTTTTTTTTGCTTTAAAATCTTGACAGAAGAGTTGATTTTAATTAACTCCTTACATTTTAATTTTTCACGTGTAGCTGCCTTCTGTAAGTTGAATACCAAAATGACTTCTTTTTTCTAAAGCCCATTCATGTTTCCTAGAAAGGATCTGACTGAAAGGAACTTTTGGTGATGTTCTTTGACAGCATTATAAAAGCAATACAAATGGGAATTGAAGATGTATATATTTAAATAATTTTTTTAATAATGAAGAGGGAAAATAATACAGTAGTTGAATTTCCTCAAATGGGTGTTTTAAAGTAATTGTGTCTAGGCATATCTTTTTGTTTCTTTCACTGTAGTATAGACTAAAAGTGATTCTAGTCTCATGGACTGTCTTATTGTTGGTATTGTCTGTTGTGTGTAGAAAAAGAAATTACTTCTGTTTTGTACTGTTGCTTGCAGACTGTAACTCTTTGTTGCCCAAGTGCCTTGGTGTGGAATTATTCCACAAATGAAAATAAGAACGTTAATCCAGGCTCACCTCTGGATTTACTTCAAGTTGCTCCATCTAGTTTGCCTATGCCAGGTGGAAATTCAGCATTTAATCAGCAGGTAAGCTTTTTTCATTGTCAGATTATTAAGAACTGGTTTATATCCCAAACAATGATCTGTGATCGTTAGGACTACAGCCAAGTTTAGATATTTCTGTAGGTCTAGTTTCAAGACTAGTGTTGTGCTAGTTGTTGATGACCTTACTTTGTACTTCATTCAGGTACTGATTTTGTGAAAATACCAGGAATTTTATTTACATTCAGGTGTTTTCAGTTGTTAAACTGAAATCACTTTAAGATATAAAATGGCAAATAAGAGGATGCTTGGCGTATCATATTGTGAGAAGTGGCTATTCAGACATGCTGAAAGTTATCTTTTCCTGGGTTGAATGTGAGTAAAAGATGTTTTATTGTACAAGATGATTTGTAACAGGCAAAAACATTTGAACAGAATGTACTTCAGTTTGTTGTTCCCAAATGTAAGGAGTGTTGTGGAACATCATAGGGCACTTTGCTCCTGCTGAGAAAGCTGTCGCAAGTTTGAAATGAAAATTGAGACCTCCCACCACTAGCTAATTAGTATACTTTTTTTTTTTTTTTTTTTACAGGTTCGGGCAAAGATTTATGAAGTAGAACAGCAGATAAAACAAAGAGGTCGTGCTGTGGAGGTCCGGTGGTCTTTTGACAAGTGCCAAGAATCAACTGCAGGTAAGACAACTCGGAAAGAAAAAAATGTTGAGAGCTTTAGGGTTTACATCTGTTTTTTGAGTGTAATCCTGTTGCATCATGATTAATTCTAGTCATAGATTTGACGGATGTAATGCTATGTCTTCCTGTGTAAACATTTTTTTTCTCTATTCTTTTTTTTTTTCTTTCTTCCCTTCTAACTCCTATCTCTAGGGGTGACCATCAGCCGAGTTTTGCACACCTTAGAAGTGTTGGATCGGCATTGTTTTGACAGATCAGATTCCAGCAATTCAATGGAGACACTTTATCATAAGATTTTCTGGGCAAATCAGAATAAAGATAACCAAGAGGTAATGGTTACATTCTCCTCTCACTTCATAATCCGTAGACAATAGATTTTATTTTTACGTATGAGAAATGTGTGTATGTGTATATTTGATACAAAAGCTTTGTGTTTTCTTGGTGTATTTTTAATTTTTTTTTATTAGGAGAAAACAGCTCTTTGCTGCTGTAACTGAATTCTGCAGTTCTATGTACGGTAAACTTCATTTAGAAGAAATGATCTGTCAACGTTTTGTGGTTTGTTTTTTGGATGCTGCCAAATAATATTCTGGGTTATTGATTGATAACAACTTTTATAGCTGTTGTGGAAAGTAGTAGATTAATAGGTTAATAAGTATAATAAAACAATCTAAAACTACATCCTCTTAATGTTTTTTAATATTTTTACCTGTGCTCCTAGAACCATTTTCAGAGATCATGAAAATCTTTTTAACATTTGACTTTTTTTTTGTGCGCAGTGCAAGTGTTAATGTCACTGGGTCTATGTATAATGTCAGACTCTTGAATTTCCTTGGAAAATGTTGGAAGAAGTAGTAGAGAGAGAGAAGTAGTAGAATGTTTGAAGAAGTAGTAGACAGCTTTAATAATACATTGTTGAAGTAAAATTTTTAAGTGGAAAATACTAGTGAACCTGTCATAGCTGCTCATGTTAATGTTGTAAAAACGTTTATGCAAAATGGCTTGGTTTTTTGAATACACCTGTTTTTTGTTCATGACTATGTTCTCAGCGGTTGAGGGTCATAATTCAAGACCCTCTGTTGCACAGAAATACTGCGTAATAATTGTCAATCAGCATTTTAATGACTTTGCAATAAACAAGCAGAATATAGTATTGGGGGAATAACATCTCTGGAGGTATTTCCAGAGAGATATACCTGCCAACAAACTCTGTACGTGAAGCTGAGAACCGGTAGGTGAGAGTGAAATGCTTGCCAGAGTTGTCTTTGTATTGCAAATACACTAGTATGGTAATGAGAGAGAAATAGAGGGAGGAGAACTGTTACAGCAGGCAGATGAAGTTGTTAGAAGTTCTTAACCCTAGTGCTTGGATGAAATCAGGAGTTCAACACACGAGGTTTTTTTTTTTTTATTTTTAAAATGGGTAGGGTGTGATATGCTTTATTGTTTGAGTTTCGGCTTTTGGTTTTCACCTGCTTTTGGGGTCAGATGATGTGGTTCTGTGCTCTTGCCATTCTGCATTTGTATTTGTATCTTTTTTTCCTTTTCCCTGCCTGTACTCCAAAAAGTTTTTCTGACTTCTAGCTGCAGTTGTGCTAACAAACCTTTTCTTTGTGTTTCAAAAGGCAGTGTTGGTAGGGAGGCTTCTGAAAATAAGATAATTATTCTGTTCTTATTGTAGGTTGTCTGCTATTACTGCCTTTGTTGTATGGTACTTTCACGACCTGAGGTTGGGTTGCCTTGAAAACATGCCTGTTTTGGCTCCTAAACAGCTCTCTTGAAGATGTGCTCCCCAGTTCTGGGTATCAAACATTTTTATGAAGGTCTGCCTTGTTAATTTGTAGGGCTACCTATCTTCTACTGGCATAACATTTTACTCTGAGATGAAGAATGCTGAGTGGGAATAAAGCATTAACATGTGAAGTGAGGGTGTGCCTGTGTTTGCACAGTACTCAGAGGAGACTGTAGGGAGAGGAGAAACAAAGCAGATGCTGAGTTGTGTCTGAGAAAAGAAAACTTTTAAAGTTTCAGTCTTACCTTACTGGGTCTGGAGCTGATGTGAAATTAAATTACCTGCAGCTTCTGAACCTCCTCTGGAGTTTTCAAGACTGTTAGTTGTGGCTTGGCTTGAGCCTAACTTTTGGCAGCTAGACAAGAGGTTGCCTTGGGATGCTGATGCCCGGTTGACGGATGGTGCTCGTGCGTTTTGGTGTTTGAACTTCCCCAGTTAGCTGGAGTTAGCAGTCTGGTGGTTAGCTGCTTGCCTCCCTGCCCTGCGCCCCGGAGAAGGGCTGCGGAGCCGCTGGACGGCCGCTGGATGTCGGTGCCTTCCCGCGGCGACTGCGCATCGGCTCCGGCACTGCAAGGTTCAGCACGCAGGGAGGCTGCCACACGCAATGCCGTTGTCTTTTTTTACCTCTGTTTCCTTCCCCCCTTAATGAACTTAGGCTGTTTTTTGGTGGTGGGAAAGGCCGTAAGTTAGGAGGTCGTGTGTGCTCTGTTTTCAGCTGGCAGCTCACGTAAGCCTGTAAGGACTTTCATTTTGTAAAGATGTCCATCGCTAGGATGTCTGCCTGCTGATGCGGTTATCTAAAGCAAAACGTACTCTGAAGGGCAGCTTTCTACTACCCCTGTTTTGATGTGAGCCCAACTGGAACATGTTTGGATCCTATTTCCTGTCCATTTTTCCTGCTGGACTGCAAAACATTGTTGTGAGGACTGCAAATGATGCCAGTGCACGTAGACATGTGAGCGGTGATCCAAAGCGCTGGGCATGTGCTGGAACGGAGAGAAGGTGGCTCCTGCTGAAAAGTACTTGGGTTCTGAGAGGGACTGCAAAGAGGCAGATGTGCTCAGGATGCTGCTTTTATACACGCTATTGAAATTTACTATGTAACTCATGACTTCCAAGTGTCAGAGCAAAAGCAAGACTTGGGGGAAGGGGCTGGAATGAGGGAGGGTGGGCAGGTGCCCTGGGCCCTGCGGGGAGAAGAGCTGCTTTTCATCCCTCGGGGAGATGCAGAGGAAAGGTGCTGAGGGCTGGGATCTGGTGCCATTGGTGACAGAACACGAGAGAGCAAAATGGAGAAAAATCTGGAGTGAGGGGCCGAGCTGCGGCCACACATGGAGTTTGAGTAGGACATACAGGGCAGATGGATGGCAGGCATTGAACAGAGCTCAGATTTTGAGCGTCATGTTGTGTATGACAGAGGTGGCACACTGAAGCTGTGTGAGAAAATGTGATGTTAAATCCACATTTTGACCAAATGAACAAACCCGCTGTCCTTGACCTCGAGAGAGGCCACAGAAGCGGGAGGAGAATGCAGCACTTCTCCACTGACTTGGAGAAGACTTAGCATGGAGGAGCACCGATTGCATTGTTAAATGCCGCATTATTAAACAGACTTTAAATAGGAGATAGGAATTGCATTGCAGTTTCTCACCAACTGTCCCTGTGTTTTTAAGAGTGATGGTCCCTGTGTAATCCCATAGGAACAGCTTCATCTGAGCCTTAATCGTGGATCACCGCCTGGGTGCTCTTGTGTGGTAGGTGTCCTTACAGGCAACGGGGCTTCCATCAGGCTTTGTGTGCAACCCAAAAAGTAGCACTTACTACATCGGTCAGATGCTCAGCTTTTTATCCATGAAGTTCCACATGATAATAACAGTTGTTGAATTCTTTTCGTGTGAAGGTCTGACAGCCAATAAAAAGGTAGTATCACAATTAATATAGTAGGAACGATGCTACCTTCTGTGCATGACCATGTGCACAGTGAATAATACAAAGGACCTTCCATTTCTAATTCTGTTTCACTGACTTGTATAGAGTTTCTCAGTAGATTTGGCTGAGTAGGAGGACTTGAAATCTCGAGACCTATGATGTGGCATAAAGCAGTAAATGCACTTTCATTTGAGATGGCATTGCAGAGAAAACTACTGGCCTTATTTATAGCTGCAGGCATTTTATATCTGACATTTCCTTGACTCAAAATATCTCTTCTGCACAGCTCCAGAATGATTACCACTGTGGTGGTTATTGTGGAGGTACCTTTAAATAAATAAATCCATTGAACAGTTTGTATTGCTACCGTACAGTTTTAAATTAGAGTAAAATTGTGTTGCACTCCATCCAGATTTGGAACACCTTTGATTCCTCTTTACCCTGTTTTAAAGATCACTCCCTCTGAAGGCCTGAGTCAATTTGTGCAAAAATAGAGTCCTCAGAAGAGTGAGCTAGAGAATGCAATAGCGACTTTTTCATAATGTCTATGAAAAGCTCTCTTTTAGTCTACCTGTCATCTTCCTGTAGCTTAAACTCTCACCTAACTTTTGGTCTACCTGTATTTTATTATCTGTCATACATAGTCTTTCACAGGTACAACTAAGGAAGGGAATTGAGAAAGGATTCTCCCCCCCCCCCCCTTTATTTGTTTTGTTTTAGAATGGTTGGCGAGACTTTTTAACTTGTTGGTCTTCTGTGTAGAAAAATACAGTTTGGTTAAGTATAGCTTGAAATACACCTGAGCAGTGGGAGGGATACCTGGTAAGTGAAACTTCATACCAGTATTTTCTAGCTAGTATGCAGTAGTAAATGGATGAAAGGAGAGAATCCTTGATTTTTAAGGACTGATACTGAATTTCTTGAAATCATTAGGTAGAATCCTGAAACTTCATGGATATTTGTGCGCTCGGATTGCTTTTAAAGTTTAAGTCTCTGAACTTATACTTAGGTCTTGCTTCTCATGTTGTCTTTGAAGTCCAGCTGAATTCTTATGATGCCAAGAGATGTTTTTCATTTTGGAGTGAAAGAGTCTTGTTTTGAACTTGGTTCTCACGAATAGAGCTTGTTACAAATGCAGAGTTAATATTTGTCTTTCTGAGATCACTTTGCTGGAAATGAAACAAACAAAAAACCCACCCCAACCCTGCTGTGGCTGTGGGAAAGGAGGTCTAATGATGCCTTTTTAGTTAGTAAGCTACAATTTAACAGTTTGTTACTGAGATTCAGGTCCTTTACATAGTATGTTGGGAGGTATGGACGGGTAAGAGAGACAACATGAGCAAAATAAAATGGACCGAAATATCTGCAGAATCAGAGTCTGCTTCCACAAGCACTGAGAAAACAGAGCATGTTCTGAGCATTCTTGTAATATTTTTAAGAGTGCAGTTAGCATTAGTTCAGTTGCTCGAATTGCTTAGTTATCTGAAGCTTGTTTGTGTAGGTATTTTCACCCTTTATAATTTCAGTAAATCCAACATCAGATTCCTGCACAACTAAGTGTCTGAGGGAGTTAAAAGTACAAAATCTCTCTGGAAGGGAAGAATTAATTCTGTGACTTGACTGATGGGGTCCTTAAAAAGAACACACAGATTATTTTCTCTTTTCATATTAGACAACTTCAAAGCAGTGATTAATATTTTGTTGAACATGGTCTCATAATTTAAAGCAAATATGCAGATTGTACTCCAATAAAAAGGTTTGTCTTCAAGCTGGTTTTAGTGCTTCAGTGTGTAGGTAGAACTTGCTTACTGTCCTGTAAGGATTTTGTCCCTCTTGGGCTGCAGTCCGACATTTCTTCATATTCCGTATTTTAGTCTGCACTGCCAGTGTCAGTGCATTTAGTTGATTTAAAAAGCCCAGACTTTTGAGGACAATGTTTCCACAGAGAGTAGTGCACCTTGAGACCTCCTTTGTGGCAGGTATGCAGATGTGTTTTCAAATGGAATGAGCTGTCCTGACTTTCTGTGAGTGGAGCTAAATTGCGGGGATTTGGGATTCTGAGCCAGGCATTTGTGGATGGCACAGGCCCATTTTTTTTTTTCCTACAAAAATCTAATAGGTGCTCTTATTCCTGGATCTTGTTCTCCTTAGAAAGGTGGGTTGTACTAACAAATGTCGCTGTATTGTACCCCTTCTTTGTGTCTTTTAACAAAAATACGGCTTCTGAAAACCCTTTCTTGTCTTCTTAAAAAGCAAATTTGGAGTTTAGATAGCCTACCTTAAAAAAAAAAGCTTAGTATTTAAAGGGAACATTCTTAAATGATCAAATTCTACAATATTAGAACTAAAGCAGCTCTGTGTTTTGAGACTGAATTCTGTCACACTAGGAAGCAATTGGAATTTTCGTCACTGTTTTTTTGTTAACCTTCTTCATGATTTAAGGACAGACTGGCTTCCTGTGACACAGACTTGACTTGTGAAGAGCACCTGCTCAGATTTGTTGAACGATTTGATTGAATACATTTTCAATATCTTCCTGTTTTGAAAGGAACAAGAGTAGCCATGTGAATATATATATACATATATATACACTCCCCCCCCCGCCCTGTGTATATACGAGGTATCTCCTTTACATCCTCCACATGCATCTGTGACTTGCATAAGAGCACACTTGCTACAAGCTGTTTTTCTTCCCCTTTTAGCCCAAGAATAGCAGTGTGTCTCGGGGTAGGAGGGGAGGTTTTCCAGGTGCTGTTCAATTCTCCCTCAAAAGACGCGAGCTCCGGAGCAGGGTGCTCTGCCAGGCTGGCAGCAGCCCGGGGAGCAGCGGCGGTGAACGGCGCGGACATTCCCCGGCAGCACCAAGGCACGCACCTGGCTGCTTTCTGGAGAGGTTTCGGTGAGGTTGAGGTTTCCTTTTGCTTAGTGATCTCAGCTCCTGGGTGTTACGCCCTGCTCCTCCTGCCTCCCCCACGGAAAGGTAACTGCTGCAGTCCAGTGCCTCAGCCGTGGCCTTAGCTAGCACAAAAGCAGCAAATTTTAATTAAATAATAAAAGCAAGGACCAGTGGGAAAAGGGCCGAGAGTTACGGAAAGCGGAGGTTTAATAGTAATTTTGGCTTCCTATCTCCAAATCTATCAGGAATGGTAACGTCTAATACTTTCCTTTTAATCCTTTCCTGTGTTTCTAATTGTGGTTCCTTTTTTTTCTTTTTAAAAAAAAAAAAACCAAAATCAACCCTTTTTTTCATCCACCTTCTGCTCCAGTTATAGATTCGTGGAAACGAGGCCTTTGGTTTTTCTCTGAAAGGGTCTGACTGGTGGCTTTCAGAAGGTTACAGCTATTTCGGGTCACGGCAAAATGATAAATGTTGTGAGTTGTCTAAACTTGAAATCTGTCTTCAAAGGTGTGTGCTACCTCGTGTAGATAACCTCTCCCATCTGATGCCACCCTGAAGTGTTCTTCTTTCATGAGGACCTGTGGGAGGTTTGGGAATCTCGAGGAAGGGTCTCGTCTGTGGGAGAGCTTCCCCCAGCCCGAGGGAGTTGCAGCTCCTGCCTGGCCATGCCTGTTCCCTGCCGCAGCACCTGATGTCTTGTCTTCCCTACAAAATGGGGTCATTAAGTAACACGTGAACTGATCTGTTTGTTTTCCTGCCCCTGAAACTTTATGGGTACAAATGCGATCTTAATGCTGCTTTTCAAGGCAGTAGTCTGAGCCCCTCTGAAACGCGGTCCATGCTTTTTTCCAGGCCAGACCGACGGCAGATGCAGCATCCCAAATGAGACAAATCCAGAACCTGATTATTCTGAGAGGCGTTACTTAGTTGCATTCATAGCATGCTTAAGCAAAGATGGCGTGGGAAGGGAGGAAGCCGTGAGGCACCGCTATCGGGAGGCAGCATGGGGAGGAAGCCGTGCAGGCGGCCGCAGGCGGCTGTGGCTGCGCAGCGGGGCAGGGAGCCAGAGCTCGCCCAGCCGCGGTACCGGTGGCACGGGCTGCCGCCGCCTGATCCACGCGCACCTAAGCAGCAAGCGCTCGGCGACGGAGTTTCCAGCGTTGGACTAACTCTTTTTTCCAGTTTGTGGCTCTACAGATGAGATGTGGGTTGGTTAGCGTAGGCTCCCACTGCCCCTGTACTGCTGTAGAGACCTACTCGCTCCAGGGGGGTTGGGTAATTGTTTATACTGCAGGGACTTGATACAGCTTTCAAATGTTTTTGCTATTTTCAGTCAAAAGCAAAATAAAGAATTTGATGGTTAGGCATTTCAACTTAACTTTTCTTGGGTGCTGCAGGGCCCTGTGTTCCAAGAGCCCAGTGTGTGGGAATGGCTCTGGTGGTGCCAGCTTGCCCAGCAAAAGGCTGCGTCAGAGGGCTCAAATAATTACCTGGACTCGGATACTTTTTTTTTTTTGTCTTTAGTTGCTGCGTGTGTCAGTTTCTGAGAACCAAACTCACTGTTTTTAGGCACTTACAAGTGGGTGGTTGAAACTCTTAGATGGACAAACACCTTGATATTTCAAGTATTTATTATAGGCTTTCCCTTCAAAAGAGGTTATAGTCTGCATATATGTGAAACTGCAGAATCAACACTGTGATTTTTAGGGTGCGTAATCACTTCTAGGTGTGTGATTTATTGTGATGTTGGATTCTACATCTCTGAAAATGTAGTTTTGCTTTTTATAGGCATAGAATTGGGGACTGATATTTTTGCACTAATAAATATCACAGTGTTAGCAGATGACTCGTTTACAAACAGAATTAACTGTCTGCATTTTCTTAATTGTAGAGCTGTCTCTTTCTAGTTGTTTAACACCACCTCTGCCACCCCCACCTGAAAAAAAACAGATTTTCCCTTGAAAATAAGCTGCTTGAAGCTGATCAGTCATTCTGTGAAAACTACTGAAGTTCAGGTAGAACAGACGAGGAATTAATCTGTAGTTAATTTATGTAGATCTCAATGCGGTCCTGACCAGTATAATTTCATGGTTCTTTCTTGTGAGTTGCACAAATGTCTGTCCTTTATTTATCCTTTTTGTTAAGAGAATGTTAATACAGAGCTATGCTGGAAGTGCTGTTCAAAAGTAAGAATTCACAGTATTTCTTGATTTCCTGCTTTAACAGGAAAAGGTCAGCTTGCCCTGGGTTTCTCTTTTCTTTGGGCTGTCAAGTCAGTAATTCATGCAATCTTTAGTTTAAAAAAAAAAAGACAGTGGCTGTTCCTGGTTTGATGCCTGAAACTCTAAAGGTGCAATTTGCTGTTGATCGCGATGTTACTTCGTTTCCACTGCATTCATTTTCAATGAGCTTTGCGAAAGATTGTAGAACAGCCAACCAAACATGAAAGAAGCCTGCTTGGGTAAATAAGCCTTAGTCCTTGATCACAGACAGTTGGGCATGCAATTCACAGGAGTTACCCTGTTAATTACAACACGTTAAGTACAGGCAGTGTGTCTGGTAACGAATGCTTGTGGCCTTCTGGCATTTGGCTTTGTAACGTGGGGCTGCAGAGGCTCTGTCGGACGGGGGAGCCCAGACGCGCCTGGTCCGTGGGCTCGCTCGCTGGGGCACAGTGCTCCTGTTTCACCGAACGGAGCGGTGGTGGTTGGGGACCGGAGGCTCAGCAGCGGTGGCAGCTGAGCCCTGCTGAGTCTTGTGTTGCAGCAGTCAGAGGTAAGCAGCACAGGCCTGAAGCTGCAAGTGGCACACCCTAGGACTCAAAACCACGGGCATGTGAAATTTGGTTCGAATTTTGTTTGTGTTTGTTCTTGGTATGGTGACTGGGGTTTTACTGTGGGCTGTTTTCACACTTCCCATAAGGCTTAAACATCTGTTCCCTTGAGGAGCAGGAGCAGCAGCAGTGGAAGCGGTTAGGTCACTGGCTGCAGGCTTTGGTGGTTTTGCTTTTCAGTGCCACGTACAGCTGAGCGTGGCTCTGAGGGCAGTTGAGTAACAGGCTGATGTTCTCAGGTTACTGTCTCAGGCTTTGTCTGAAGCAAGTCTTTGTACATGTGCACATGCATACGTGTACCTCAGTGTCTGTCTGCATGCTGGCAATGCCTGTGCAGCGTGCGTATTCCTTGGAAGAAAAGCACCCTCATTTTTCTCAAGTGGAAAATAATTGAAAGCCAAAAAACTGGCTTTCTTCTTCTATGATTTGACCCTTCCCCAAAGAACCTAAGCCCTTTTCTGTAGGCCAGAATAAAAGCATGTAGGAACAGTTTTAAAACCATTTTTTCCTTCAGAAGTACCCCATGTAAGTCTTCCTGTAAATGTCCCTTGCCAGGATTTCCCTCTCGGTGCTTGCCCCAGCACAGTGAGCTCTGACCTCGGACGTTACTGCCCCATTGTCTCACATCTCCAAAGCTTTCCTCCTTTACTTTTCTGAAGGGACTCAGTTGTAGGAGCATCACTTGCTTCTTGATTGAGAAGATAAGCTGCTCGGCCGTTCTGCAAGAGGTGCCGTTCCCTGTAGGAGAGAGGGCGAGGGAGGTCCTGTGTTGCTGTCCCCGGGATGCCGCAGGATGCGATACAGCGCGGGCGCAGCTTCAGGGAACGGGTGACCTGACACGCTTTGCCTGAACAATGAGTTGGTGTCTCCTGCTTGAGACACAGAAGCACTTGGCTTTTTTGCTGGCATGGTTTCTCGTTAGCAGAGAGGGAGAGAGGTCAGTGTGAAGATCAGGCTTTCAGGTGTTCTGCATTGCCTTCAAAAATACATAGTATGCATACATTTGTTGTTAACTGACTGCATCTAACCCCAACAGTGGTGACAATTTTCATGGCACTTTATTTGGGAAAGAGAAAAGCATTTTCCTCTCTTCCCTCTGCTCCCCCCACCCCATGTCATTTAGTATCTCCTGCTTGCCTGTTGAAGCGTATTTACAGGAAACTTCTCTGTGTGCTGTGTGTGCCCATACACACCAACCTTGTTTAGCATACTGTTGGTTTTTTGCATTTTTTGAGGGGGACGATTGGGATAGCTTTGAAGCAGTAACCTTCATGCTTGTGGCTCTAGTTCCTGATCACTCCGAAAAAAGTATTTGCTTCCTGAGGGTGCCGTGCTTCACCCTAGCCCTTCTAATGTTTACTTGTAAGTGTAGCTTCCACTAATCTTGGGGAAAGAATTAAAATCACACCTGCTTGATTTGCAGGTCAGTCTTATGTTTAGGTGTTCAGAGGCGGTAGCCCGCTTGGGCAGGAGTGAGGATGTTCAGCAGATCTAGTTCAGTAGCACACAAGGAAAAAATACTTCTAAAACGTGGGTGATTAGGGGAAACAGAGATGAGATGAACACTCAATAGGTATAAGTGTACCATGTCCCATTGCTATTCTGTAAATAAGGACTTTGTAAAGACATGTACTGTTTCTTTAAACTGTCTGTGTTAGCTCAGAAATAAATTGAGCTCTTAGGGAGTTTTTTGACCTCGGTTTTCTGATAGATACACCTTAGAGGTTAGGGATTTGTGGTTTTTGGTTTTTTTTTTTTTAATGCATCAGTGGGGATGCAGGTAATGGTCTGGAAACAGACGGAGGGTTGGAAGAATTAATGTAAGGAAAGCGTAAATTCTGTGTGGTTAGTTGGGTTGACAGGCTCTTATGATACGCTTTTCCGGTTTCTCTTGCTCATGAAGCAGATCACCCTCTTCTGTTTTTGTGAAGCAGCGTTATGCTAAAGGAAACTTTTGATGTGACTGTCAGCAGTGTGAAAACTGAGATTTCCCTCTTTGGCTTCCAGATTGTTTCATTTGAAAACACTATGAATAAAGCAAATGTGTGCATCTGTCAGTACTAAAGAACAAAACCCAGCTTTTTCTCTTCATCCCCCAGAACACTGGTTGCTGCAAGCTGTTTGCTGAGAAATAAGCCTGTTGGCTGTGTGGGTGAAATGGTTTTCTGTCTTTGTTCTTGCACTGAACAGGTAGCCCCAAACGATGAAGCTGTGGTAATGCTGCTTTGTGAATGGGCTGTGAGCTGTAAAAGGTCTGGTAAGCACAGGGCCATGGCTGTAGCCAAACTCCTGGAGAAGAGGCAAGCAGAAATTGAAGCAGAAGTAAGTTCCGTTTTCTACTTCCAGAACAGTGTGAACAGTATGCTTAAAAAGTAAGATATTTCTAAGGCAACATCACTTTAATCTCTACTCGTTACAAAACCAGTAAGTTTGATGGCGTTTGGAGCACTGGGGATTTTTGTCATCATCAATTTACAGTTTATAAATTCTAGATAAGTTTTAAAATGAAAAAGACTTCTATTTAAAATAAGAAGAAATTGCAACCTAACTCAGCATGGTTTATGTTAGCTGATTTATGTCTGTTTGAAGTGTTTTACTTCTGCGAACTACTTGTCCAAACAAAGGGGTGCCACAGTAACTGGAGTCCCTTAAAAAGAAGGGTGTGGGTCTGGCTGGCAGAGCAGGGCTGTTCAGCTGGTGGGGTACTCTGGGAAGGTTCCCAGACTAAGATCTGTTTTGAGGCAACATTCGAGTGTAACTTTAAATCTTGCATGCTGTAGAACTCCCTTTTTTTCAGGGGAAATGCAACGTTTCACGGGAGAAGCAGGATGCTGTAGTGACATCTTTGATGTAAACTGTTGTCTGTTCTGGCAAATGATCCTACTCCAGCTTGCAGAAGCTGACACTTTGCCTTGAAACTTCAGTAATACTGAATCTGCTCTGTAGTGAGGATTAAACAGAGGCAGTGTGTTCGCTCACTGCAGCCTTGCTGCAGCTTTCTGGACCAGTGGTTCTCCCTGTAGCCCAGAGCAGCGCTGCCTCGGCCTCACCTGTACCCGTGCAGTGCCGGCAGGCAGTTTTTACTGGATGGGTGTCTTGTTTAGCTTAGGTTTTGGGTTTTTTTTCCTAGAAAAGAGGGTCCCCTGGAAGGTGATGTGCGATATCTGTTCAGCCTGGGTGCGGGGACAGACAGATGAGAGTGCTTGCGGAAGTGCATCTGTCTGGACAGATGTACAGCCAGCGTGAGGTGCAAAAAGCCTTTCGCTTTCCGAAGCCTCTCTGCTTTGTCTCCTCCTCACCACAAACCATTAATTAGGGGGAAGGGAGCTTACTGTATTTTTTTCTGCCTCGCTCACACCGAAATCCACTCAAAGCAGAGACGCTTGCCCTAGTTACTGTTGTATTTAGTGTAATTTACACAAACAAGGAGTTACCTTTTGTATTCACATTGGTCCTGGAAGTTCTGTATCTTAAATTTTTGCTTTTATATGAAACCGTGTCGTTGCAGATGATGGTACATGTCTCAGGCATTCCTTTTCAATAAGTAATCCAAAATGATTAAATAAAACACCTTAGAAATAACCAAACTAGGTAATGGGAAAAGCCTGTCGTTCTAGAGCAAGTCTGGATTTTTTGAAGAGGTAGGAAACAATCACATGTATAGTTGCCTCAGATGAAAATTGTGGGAATATTATATGCGTTTGTGTGTACATACATGCTTTTTTATTTATTTAACTATGCAGAGATGTGGTGAATCTGAAGTCATAGATGAAAAGGAATCTCTGTCTTCAGCCTCCTTGACAGGTTCCAGTCTTCCTGTTTTTCAGAATGTCCTGCTAAGGTTTTTAGATACACAAGCTCCCTCATTATGTGAGTATTAACTAATTTATATTCCAAAGTAGGTCAGAAGCAACTGGTCTGCTGTCTGGTTGCTGAAGTTACTGTTTTACTGTAGTGGGTGTTTCACAGTTTCCATGATTACCTGCTCTATTTTCGTATGCACTTTTTTTTTTAAAGTCTCCTGCTTTGTTGTAGGATCTTTCTGTGATTATTATTTCTTTCTTTTCACAAAAGGAAAATTGGCAGAAACTATGTTTAATTCTGTTTAAGCTGTAAGAAATTTGGGGAAATTACTTGTACTCTATGCATAATTAACATCAAGCACTTGGTCTTTTTGACACATTCGAAGTGACTGACTTGGAAATTACAAGGGTTAAAGTCAAAAGCTGTTAGCTGACTAATAGGTAGACTGAAAAAAGGACCTTTGTTCATCGTAGGTTTCTCTATGAAATGTCTTGGTCTAATAAAACTGACAGACGCTGTAGCCTGTGTTTCTGGTATCTTGAATACTGCTAGTTAGTGGTTTTAGTTAGGTTTGTTTTTTTTTTTTTCCTGGTGCCCTTAAAGTAAAGGGAGTTTTAAGTTGTTTGAAACATGATACTGAAAACTCTCAACATCTGAAAAAGGAGAAACCTCTTAAAATTTTTTTACAGACCTTGAAGTATTGGCAGTGCTCTACTTTCACGCCAGCGGTGACCCTGGCTTTAATAAACCATCCAAACTATTTGTCTTATTCAGACTTGTGTGTCTGATGTTTGTTTCAAACGTGGTATTGTCCTTTTTCACCTGGGTAGCTCTGCGAGGCAGTGTAGGGAGAGCAGCTGGGGAATGTTTTCCTTGCTTGAAATGTTCTTCGGTATTTTCGAGCATTGGACAAGTTTTGTGGCATTCTGTGGTGGTTGAGCTTCTGTGTCTCCAAAAATGAAAAGCCTGTAACTGCTGTGTTTTGAAGGAGGGCAGATCACCTGGTCTACGGGCATGTTTTACGATGCTCCTCCACACACCGTCCAGTCTGCACGCCTTGCTTCTGAGGGGCAGGTCACGGTGGGCAGCTCCAGATGAGCGGGACCTGGGGGCTGCGGAGGAGGCTTCTGACCCTGCTCTGGTGTGCTCTTGGGCTTACTGTTACAGCTTCTGTGCTGCGGTGTCATCAGAATTTCTAAATAGGAATAGTGTTATATATTGAACTCATTTGGACTTGTAAAGCATAATTTGCTTTTAAATAAATGTCGATTATTCGGATTTGGTGGTTCTGTAGCTGCAGGTTTTGTTGCGCAATAGGGTTGGCGTGGTATAAAGCTATTTTCTGTTAACTGCAATGTCTCAAACCTTTCAGTGGTATGGGACAAGTCAAATTAAATACAGCTGTGAGAAATGAAAACTTAATAACAAAACTTTATATGTTGTATTTCTCTAGGCTTTGCTTTGGCACTGGCAAAATAACATGCATTTATTTTAAACTTTTTCCTGATGTGTATGAGCACGTTTAATAGATAAAATACACCACACTACCAAGCTTAAATAAAATTAATTGCTTTTACATCTTGGAGGCCTGGTATGCAGAGATCTTGAGTTCTTTGAAAAATATTTTTAAAAGTTTTCCGTTATGAACACAAAAGTACTATAGGTAAGACAGTAACACTTACTACAGTAATATAATTTCAGAAGAAAGGACAGCTGCTGGGTGGTCTGTTATAATCCAAAGCTTCAGCTTTAATTTTTCTTCACCAAGGAGTGTCCTTGCCCTCTTTCCCTCTCTGTTGAATTTTTAGAAGTATTTGAACATTGTACTTAACTGCTGACACACACGTAACCATCTGGGGCAGATGTGTATGGGGTAGGATGCTCTGGAATCCACTCCTGTCTGAAGTCTGTCCCGTGTCTGGAGCTGATAGCAAAGTGAAAACATGCAAACTAGATGGGACATGGTTTGTTCTGTGGAGACAGAGAAACCTGTCCAGGATGCCAGAGACATTTTCAGTAGGCCTTTAAAATTAATTTGCTGGGGTTTGCAATTTGGATAGTTGAAACCCAAATATTTATAAGGTGCAACTACAGTCTAACTTCTTCTTTTTTTTTTTTTTTTCTTTGGGGTAGCCGATCCTAATAGTGACCATGAGAAGACAGAGTTTGTGAATTTGGTGCTGCTTTTTTCTGAGTTCACTCGGCATGATGTTTTCTCCCATGATGCATACATGTGCACTTTAATATCACGTGGAGACTTGTCAATCACTGCAACTACTAGACCACGTTCACCTAATGGGGAAACTGTGGATGAACACTATTCTAAGGATCATGATGTGAAACTGGAGGTAACACTTCATGCTATTTCTCCGATATTTGGTACTTTTGTTTCGTTAAACATAGATTTTCACCAAAGCATTAGTATTTCAGATCTGAGATATGAAGTTTTTTAATCTGTGTCTCCTTGTCTCTTTCTCTTTCTTTGAGAAGACCAAAACCAATCCATTAGCTTCGTTCTTGTGTATATAGCTGTGAATATTGCCATTTTAATGCAAATACGCTGAACTGACAGTTGTCTGGTGCTCTAGATAACTCCGGACAAACAGAAAGGCACAATGTAGACTTCTAAATGTACCAGTGGAAAACTTGTTTGCAGATGTGCTTCAGTGGAAAGCAGGGAGAGCTTTAAGCAGGAGGAGTTGGTGGGGAGCCCAGAGTAAGACCCATGTCCTCTCTAGCGTGGGGCATGCTGGCACAGCACAGGCGTGAGCGATGTGCAGCCTGGTAATCCGCTCGCAGGTGATCAGGAGTTTACTGTGTGGGACACATCCACTGATTGAAGATGTGAAGCCAGACTTCGTAACTTGTACATGCACAGTCCAGGTGCAGTCCCGAGTCTTCCATCAGATGAGCCATTTGTAACCTTTTCTAAAACTAGTGCAAGAGGAAGGCAATTTTAAACTCCAGACCATGGACCACGTTTGTACTTGTGTGGTGAGATGCAGCCTGTTGTTCTGCTGCATGGTCTGTGTGGAGCCTGTGGGCAGCTAAAGCATCCTCTTGTGTTTCTTTTTAACTTATTTTGTATATCTCTTACGTTGGTCTTATGGCCAAATTTGTCCTGAAACATAGAAGATTTCTGCAAGTTGCCTTTCATGGTACAACAAAGTAGGAAATAAATCTTGGCAAGGTACAAGATTTGGCTTCCTGTTCCTTAGGTGTCCTTGGAGCAGAATTGCTCACGGGGATATACTACAAAGTTTTGTTTCCCCCCTTGGGCTCCTGCCCTTTTCTATGCTTTTGTGGATTTAGGCTTGAGAAATACTTCTGTGAATTAAGTCTTATCATAAAGATTTAAGTCAGTATCTGAAAACTTCTTACTCTCAATACTTTTTTCTTAATTTTTAAATAGGTGGAGTGCTTGGGTTTACCTGTGATCAGTTAAAGGGGTCTTCAATAAAGTGTGACTGATACTTGTTTTTCTCTCTGGTACTTATTAGGATCATAGCATTATGGAGCATATGGGCATTGATGCGGGAACTGCTAGTATTTTTGATGATGTAGACAAGAGTGACTTTAAGGCAGATTTTGGTTCGGAATTTCCAGTAGGTTTAACTTTCAATTTTTCTGCATGCCTTTGATGCCTGTGTCTGCTGCTTGCTGTTGCCACTGAATGTCTCCTCATGGCCCTAGCACCACTTTGCTTCCTCTGTTAACAGCCGATGTCCTTTGGCATCCAGTCCCTGCCATCTCCTGTGTCAGTGCATCATCCTTTCTCTGCATCTCTGCTGTATGACAACTCGCTGCTCTTCTGTGCTTCCCCGAGTTGTCCACCTGCACACAGGCATGCACGCTTCTCGCTCCCTCCTTCCCTCAGCATATTCAGAGTGCTGAATGTTAGAGTTAAGCACGAAGAAATATGCAGAGCTACCCACTTCTTTGACATCCAGGACCCCCACTGATACCATTTGTTTCTCAAGTGACTGTTCTGTGTTTTGGCTCTGCCTTCCAAATCTGTTTCCCCCTCTCTTTTTCCTTACTGTTAGCCTGATTCTGCATTGCTCTTGAATCTCATAGTTTCTCCCTTTGGGCTGGTCCTCTTTCTGGATGGGCTCCTGTGCCTGGACCTATCAGCGCAGATCCACTTGCAGGATATTGGGACCCCTGTTTCTGCCCGACACTTGTCATATTGGTGGTTTCAAGCATATCCATGCCTGCCTACAATGTCTCTTGTCACTTCCCACTTCACCCTTTTCATTGTTTTCCCTCAACCACTGGAGTATCTCATTGTGGTTTCTGTGTCGCAGAAGCATAAGAAGTGTGGAGATTGCTGTGAATAGTAGTGCTTTTTTTCCTGACTGAATATCGGTAGTTTAAAACTTGTCTAATAATAATGGAGATATGCATAGAGGTATAATGTGTGTATGAAATTTAAGATACAGGCTTGATTACCATTGCTCTCGCTTTTTATCTATCTTTGAGAACCTCAGATGTTTAAAAAACAACTGTAAGCAAGAACAAAATTGTATTTCTGAATGCAATTGCTGAATTTTGAAAGCTAGAGGTTACACTTACCTTAAACGTTTGTTTTACATGACTTAGATTTTTTCTCCGATGCCTGGGGAGTCTGGTGAGAATGTGAACTCTTCTTTAGACAGAAGAATTTCAGTTACCAGCGAGAAGTCAGTCAAGAGGGAAAGACTGAGAGAACTGATTTTTCCCTCCAACTACGACCTCCTTCGCCATTTGCAATACGCAACACATTTCCCTATACCTCTGGTGAGTGACCTCTGCGCTTGTGCGTGTAACGGTACTGCCTGATGTTACAGCGAAGCACTGAAAGGAGGAAAAGTTCGCTGTCTGAAGAGAGCTGGGCTGTGAGACCTCTGCCTGAGGGCTCCTGGCTGGTTCACATGATGCTGCTGCTGCCGGCGTGCACGCGCTGTGTGCTGTGGGGCAGCTTTGGTGCAGTGCGCGGGCATCTCTGTTTTATTGAAAGGGGTTTAGCTGGGAGAACACGCGAGAGGCGCAGTAATGCGTGATGGCTTGCTCGGGTTAAGGAGATGGGCACCACAATAAAAGCACCATGTTGCAGGGTCTGAGAAAAGTTTGCTAAATAGAAAATTTGATGTTGTAGTTGGACAGATGGATGAATACCAAAATAGCTGAAAAAAATAGTTCTCAAATGTAAGGGACACAATGGTGTTACTTCCTCCCACCCACTCCTCACTGATTCTAGCATGGATTTTTTTGGCTGCTGCTGTTGTTGTGTTTGTCTGTAGGCTCCTGGGAACTGAAGAAAGCCCTGTGAATTAGGTCCCAGATCCCAAATCCTCATTCACATGACTTCTCATGTTTTCTACTGTGCTGGAAAAAGGGCTTAAATACTGAACGAGCCTCAAACTGGAATGTATCTACTTGAGAAATATTTTTTTAAACAAGCATAACTTTAACGATACTAAATCCTGCCAACACAGGAAGTGTCACGTGAGAGTACGATGTGATAACCACAGTTTTGTTTACTTTAAATTTCTTACTCCACAGAGTTTGGGTTCTGACTTATTGGAGGTGAATTGTTACGAGAATACTGAAGGAGCTATTTCTCTTCAGGACAGTGTTGAATGCTTGTTGAAAGTTTGATTCATATTTTGCCCATTTTAAGGATCAGGAAAAAGATGGCTTAATTTGGTTTTGTTTCGGAAATATTTTTGATTTACAGATGGAGCTAATCCAGGTAGCTGGATTTTGCCTCTGCGGATTGACTTTTAAGATTTTCATTATTCTACATAGGCATTATTTTTTGGAAGTAATTGTAAATTAGAATATTAATGAACTTAGTTGCTGTTTTATGCATTTTTATAAAAAAACAAGCAAAGAGAACACACTGGATATTTACACTTTATCTTAATTTTAAAATTTCCTTGAATTTTTTGTAATAACATCTTGTTAACTTTTTTCATATTCATTGAAGCAGCGGTAAGGAAAGGCAATAGAGCTTGGCAAGAAGGAGAGATTTATTTCTAAAAACCGCAGGTGTGATGTAAGCAGATTCAATAATTTTTAATCAGTGCAGCTTAAAATCACTTTCTGGAGTAAATAATGACCTCTAAAATGCTTTTGGGTTAATTGTGTACGTGAAAACTTTGCAGCTGAAGAACTGCTATTAAATAATCTCTTCACTTGATTGCACCAAGTAATTTATTATAGAAGTATACAATATTTAACTTAGAAAAGGTGATTTCAGGTGTTTACCACAAATAATTGCAAGGTATGTTTGAGTCTGAACATGTTGTATTCTTAAGTGCTGCTGATCCCAGGTAGATCATCACTGGTACATTGAACTATTTCTGAAAGGCATTATCAGACATTCTGCTACTTCACACCTACTATGTGAGCGTATAACAAAGTGATAGGTATTGTTCAAGGTTTTTCCTTCTGCTTGGGCTTATGATTCAGCAGGAATGTTGTTGACCATGGTAGCTATGCTTGCGATTGCACAACGGCTGTTTATACTGCAGATTTGCACACTCTTCTGATGTATTTTAGAATCAGTACTTTTGCATCTGCTGTTCACTGCTGTATCGTACCTCTTTGTCTGTGAAAACCTTTGTCTCTTTTGGTGCTGCAAAAGTCTCAGTAAATTTCAGTCTGAATGATTTGGAAAGATGGTAATACAGAATGGGGTCAAAACAGAGGTTTGATACTGCAAACAGCAAGGTAGATTCTTTAGCTTTAAAGAGAGCTTGTTTCAGAGAGCAGCTGGTTATGGTATCACTTTGGCTCAAAGTGTAGGGGATGCGAACAATGTGGTATGGTACAAAACACAGCAGGTAGCCTGCAGTTACGAGCAGTATGTTGATGAGGGCTTTCTTCACGTTTGGGTAACTCTCGCTGTATTTGTTTCGGTAGAGTTGTCTAACGACAAGGAAATTGGAAATCAGTATCACAGCTGAAAAATTCAGGAAAATTGCTGTGCATATGAAATTAGTAAACACGTGCCAGTCTCTTCCAAATTTTGTTTTGAAATCAATGCACCCTGCACCAGGTCTTTCTTCAATGGTTTTTATGGGAATAGCCATGTTAGGCACTGTTACAAGGAGAACCATTGTCCATACGACTGCAGACAACATCTTGGCAAATCCAGGCTCTTGAATGCGGTAGGTCTTATAACTGTGCATTAGCTGAAGGCAACGATCCATGCTTACAAATCCCAAAAATATAATTGATAAATACATGTTCAGGTAGATGAAACAGGCTGTGACTTGACAGTGGAATATTCTCAGTTTCCAGGATGCGACTCCTAGGTCAACAATAATCTTTACTGGCAATGCCAGAGTCAACAAAAAATCTGCTGTTAAGAGGTTAATTAAGTAGATGCTCATACACTTCTGTTTCTGATCTTTTTGTGTGAATGCCCATAGTGCGAAACAACTTCCAATAAATCCCACAAGAAAAATTAAGTAGTAAAAATAAGTAAATGGTTCCATTTCTTTTCTGACATGGCATTGTGAAACATTGCTTGACATTGTAAACTTCTCGTGCAAGCTGGCCTTGCTGCTAGGAGATACCAAGAACCTACAAAAAGAACCAAGACGACATCAATGACATCAGCTTTTCCACAGCAACAGTAGTTATTCTCTGAGAATTTTGATTGATTGATTTATGGAAAAAATGCAATTGGGAAGAAATACTTTTCTCTCTCTTCATGCTGCTTCAAAGATATTCAGGATGGCTTTATTCTCATGTCAGAAAGGTTTGGAAATGTGTGAGGATTTGTTCTTGAAAGCGTATAGACTTCTGAGAAACTTTTCCCCTAGAGCAGTCTCTCTGAGTTTGTTTTTGGTTCAAACTCCCCCCCGCCTCGCTCCCAACCGAAACACCAAAGAAAAAGGTTTGTATTTGTTCAAGATTAAGCATCTGGTTAATGATGGTCATACTAAAAACTTTGTAACTTTTGAACAACTGAAACTATGCCTTGAAAAAGGGTAATATTTGTAGCAGTCTTGTTCTATGAAAATGTATTAGGAGTTTTGAAATTAATGCACTGTCAAAGCAACATGTAGGTATATCAGATAGATGAGCAAATAGTTCTAATTGGTCCTAAGTTTTTGCAAGCTGCTCTCTCTTCCTACTTGAACAGAGGATAAATTAATCGCATATTTTTATGAAGCATGTTTTGAAAGAAGCAGCTATTAAATAATTTTGCTCATTTCCTTTTATAGGCTTCACTAGAAATTACAGGGAAGAAAAGTAGAAACTTTTGGTCTTATTTTAACTAAATATACTACTCCATGACCAAGGTAGTTTTTTTGGTTTGTTTGTTTGCTGTGCTGTCAGACTGCTGCATAGAATGTCTGTGGGAAAGGAGGCATGCTCATTAGAGTTTCTTGGAATGAAAAACAGTACATGCGTGTCTTGAATAGCATCAGACTGCGACGGGTTTGTATTTTATTATATTGTTCCTGATTTTAATATACAATATAAGAGAACCACTGCATTTGCACATTTATTTTCTGCTGTAAAATAGGTATCCAGATGTGCACAGTTTGTAAACCAGAATGATTGCAGATACTCCAATGATTTAAAAAGGGGGAAAAAGCAATTTGTTTCTTGCAACTGGCTTTCTGCAGGTGGTCTCTATTGTCCTGAAAACACGTAGCCGAGTTAAGTCTGGGTAGGGGCAGTGCAGGTGAGGAGCACGCAGCGCTGTCGGAGCTGCTGGGCTTGCTGCCGGGGTCCTGAGGCGGTGGGAGTTTCCTGCCCTGCGGCACGGTGTAGCCCCACTCGTTCTCCCCGGGGCGAAGAGGCAGCCCGGCAAACTGAGCCCCAAAATACTGCTGGAACCGGAGCCTCCAAGGATACAGCATGACTGCAGCCGAGTAACTGCCTACAGGCAAAAAGCAACGGCTGCGAAATACTCGAGCCTGACTTTCTATGGGTTTGGCACAGTTAATGTTTCAGGCTGTACATTTGTGTAGCTCTAGGTAGGCTGGAGCAAAGACTAAATGCACGTACCTGTCTTAGGGATCTCTGGGGTCTTCTGAGCATTAGTCTGCGAAGATCTGATGTCTCTCGGTCCCTGCTCTCGCAGTCCAAAAGCGTTACCTCTGGCAGCACCTGCTGGATTTTTTTAAAACGTGTCTGTGGTTTTTAAATGTGCTGATTGACGCAGTTAGAACCAGCATTCAAATAACTAAACCACGTGGAAGTTACCTAAAGGAGAGGTGACAGAAAAACGTAAGCGTTGGCGGAACAGCCCAGAGAGGCCTCTTTTTTCCTGTTAGCCGCGCAGGAGCTGGCGGCCGGGTGGGAGGCACGCCAAGAGGCTCCGCACGCTCTGCCCGTGCGGTGCTGCGGTGGGCCCCGGCTCAGGCTCGCGGTGCTGCGCAGGTCGAAACAGGGAACCAATGGCTGCGAAAGAGACGAGGTAGACGTGCTGATGTGGCCAGTAGTGTGGATTAGTACAGTTACTGCATTTCAAATTACGTTTTCGTGGAGGAAGGGTGGTCAGAGTTGCTTGACCTTGTCTGCCTCGGAGAGCCAACAGGGGTGTTATGAACAGTGCTGTAAACTGGCTGATACCTAGTGGAGCTGAAGGCAGAGCGATCTTTCACTGTCCTCCTAACTTCAAGCCTGAAGATTTAAGTTTAAACGTTTATCGTGTGTTCACGTGTGTAAGGGTGATGAGACACGTATGGTTTGGTGACCCCCAGCATTTGGACTTTTTCACGTAGTTCCTAAAACTTCATCAGGTTAGTTCCAGATTCTTGACCTGAGGCTGTAGATATGTGACGTCAATGGCTGATTCTTTGCTTTCCTTTTTAAAAATCTGAAACACTCTTTACTCCCTCCATGTCTTACATTTTAAATCTATCTGGAACCAGGGCTTTGCAATATAGTTGGCCCCCATTCTTTATAACTTTCCTGTATGAAATTCCAGTTTTCTTCTAGAGTTGCAACCTCATTTGCAGATTTAAAGGCACGTAGGGACTCTGCAGATAGCAATTAAAATTCTAAACCTTAGGACATTTGCCAAGCACTATTAGAAATAAAAATGACACATTAGGGATATATGGCAAATGTTTATAATTAAGCCTCCCTCCCCCCGGCCCCCCTTTTTTTTAAAAAAAACAAAACAAAAACAAAAACAAACAGGAGAGAATGTCTACTACCAGCTAGGGGGCTGAGGTACTGACAACAATACTGAAACCCCAAAATGTTAGCACTTTGTTGTAGTTGAGAGTCCACAGGAATTTAGAAATCACGTACCAGAGTTTGTGAAGAAACAAATTAAGAATGTCTGGTTTTAAGTTTAGTCATAAGCTTAAAGTTCAGACCGTATTTGTCAAACTGTTTGGAAAGCTTCATAATCTGAAGTGATCCTATGTTTGGTTTTGAGCAAACATGAACTAGTTTTATCTTGTTATGCTCATAGTGCAAAACTGATCTTTCCATACTTGTATTTTTTATTTATTTAAAAAAAAACCACCTTGAAATGTGGCATTCAGTCAGGTTTTTTTCTGTGTGTGTTTCTGTCTCCCCTTTTCTGTAGGGTCACTTTACAGCTCAGAAAACTTTTCCAGGTCTAAAAAGACAAGGTGATGGTTAGGTAAACCTTTACAGAAAAATGATCCAAACTTCCTACAGAACTGTTTTGGGAGGAGAAGAAACATAAGAACATGAGTCTATTGAGTAGTAATTCTGGGTTTTATTGCGATTCAGTGTCATCCTCTTCTCTTGTCTGTAGGTCTAATTTAAAAGGCCATTTTAGTTCATAAATTACAGATGGAGATGGTAGATTTTGCTGTAAATAAAGCTGCTGAGCACTTGTCATCATAATACCCTATTTTTGGTGGTTTAAACTTTGTTAATTTTTTACTTTTGATTTGAAATTTTCCATGATGCGTGCCCGCTTAGGCTGACTCCTGGGATTAGGGGGTGGTGCAAGGAAGGGGTGCTGGTGTGGGTGGGAATTCAGCCAAGATGATTAAAATCATTTCTGAGGACAAAGCTATGAAAAATAACATCGAAACCTTAAAAAAAACCCCTAAATCTGATGACCTTTAAAAGGGCATCAGGAGCCTTGTGTTTTGAATCGGACACACCAAAGATTTATGTGGGTGGCCCTTGTGTCAGGATCCCTTCTGATACCTCTCCGCATTTTGCACATTGATTTGGAGAAAGGCATCATGTCCAGAAAGTTTCCAGAGGCTTTCTGAAGCTCTGCTGTTAGTAGGCTTTAACCTTTTTTTCCGTTCTGAGCATCCTCCAGGGCAGGTGTGGCCAAGCTGAGCCCCGTCCGCTGGTCCGAGGAGGGAGCGGTGCAGCTGGGAAGGGGGAGCCCAGGGCTTTGGCCTTGCGGAGGAGCGGGCCAGGACTTGCTCCTGAAGGCCGCGGCTGGGCTGCCCACGGGATGCGGAGGAGCTGGGAGAAGAGGAAGGGCGTGGGAGTGGCCGGTATGGATGGGGAGTGAGTTTGGGTGCACCTCAGGGTCCTCGTGGGTTCTCCTCGCCCGGGGTTTGACTCTTTGAAGCTGCGAAACGTTCACGTCGCGGCATCGTGTGTGGGGAGTGTCGGGGCTGCGCGGGGCGCGCTGCCCGGCTGTGGGAGGGCGGACGTCTGCCCGGCCGGGTGCTGCTCGTTGGGCATGAACACCTTGTGGAAGATGGCGTGATGTCCCCGCATGCGCTCAGGGTGTGCTAGTGCCTGGGTTGGTTGAAGATTCCCCCAGGCAGGAGATGCCACCTTGTGTTTTCTCCTCCCCCTGCAGCAGGTCACCTCAGGGGTTATTCGCTCAAGCTCCTCAGGTAAGGGTCCCGTGGGACCTCTCGGCGTTAAAGATGCACTATAAAGGGTGCATTAGGTTTAAAAGGACAACTTTCTTTAATTTTGTTTTGGAGGAGCATGGGCAGGATTGCATGTGAGTGTGCATTTACAGTATGTTTGTCCTTATTTCTGTGGCTGCCAGGCGGGTGCAGCTTATGGTGAGGGGATGTCTCCGAGCCCCTCGTTTTCCTTGTCTGTTGCTCATCTTCAGTCCTGGAGAGCATTAAATGTTAGCAAGCACTGGCTGGGCACAGATGTTCAAGGCTCTATGTGATCTCCTTTCTTTAAATGAGGAAAATACGTAAGAACCTGTTAATCCATCTGTTAGGAAGCTAATGTTTGAATCTATATCATTCATACCCCTGTGTCTTTTAAATCAGGAAGGTTGTCAAGCATAGAGTTATACGATTCCTGTATGTAAGGTTTTTCAGCCTACTTCCTATGCAGTTACAAAAGTAAGGCTTATTTGCATGTTGTGCCCACATGGACTCTCTCTGTCAGATTTCCCAGCATTGGGTGCAGTAGGAGAAAACTGGGAGAAATTTTACCCCAACTTAGGTGGGGGAAGGTAACGGTAAGCTTCCTGCGGCATGGGACATGGTGCTGGGGGAGCCGGAGACCTTCCCTCTCCCGGGAGAAGCATCCTTGCCACCCTGTCCCTCCTCCGCCGCTCCGTGCGAAGCAGCCTGAGAGCAGGATCCATCCGGCTGCGGGAGGGCGTCGAGCCCCGCAGTCCCCGGTGGGAGCGGTGCAAGCTCGGGCAGAGCCCGTCGGCAGTTCTTCCTCCTGGTCCGGGCAGCGACTGCCTGCCGGAGACAGCCATCTGCAGAGGCGTGCGCAGGAGCTGGCTGGGACGGCTGCATCGGAGAACGTGTTGGGGTGGATTACTTGTGGGAGGGATGTGGTTCTCCCAGGCTTCACTCTCTATAAATGTGCTATTAAAGGCACCTAAAGTTTGAGATTTAATTTCCAGTTTGAGTTTTGACATCTTCAGTATGTGTTTATGTGCCTGTACAAGCCAGACAGATGCGCATGGGTAGAAATTCTGCAGTCGAAGTATGCTAGAGAACTGATGGGAAACCCTGGTTTTATCATGATTTTGTATCATTTACGTGATGGCAGACAGGAAAAAAAACCCCAAAACACTGGCAAACAGTTTATTTCCTTCCAGCTTATCTTCAGTTGTGAGAGAAGCATTCAAAATCAGTGTCAGAGGCACAGTAATGAGTGGGTGGTACAAATTAGTCCTGAGAGTTTTCCTCTCTTTCTGTGCGTGGCTGTCACAGATACTGTTTTGACATTAAGGTATGTCTTTGAGGGGGCAGTCTCTGAGTGGTGTCTTTGCCGTCCTTTAATCATGTAGCCAAGAACTTTTTTTTCATGTACAAACATGAACAAACCAGCTAGTACTTTCACTTACAGCTTTTCTTGACTTTTGTTGACAGATGAAAATTTTTTATCCCATTGTAATGTTTGCATTGTAAATGAAAAATAGGAGTGATCTTGGCACAGGGTAGTTATGAATTCTGAGCAGAAATAGGTATTTCTGATGAAGAAAATACTGATTCATGTATTTATTTCTGAGCATAAGGAGGTAAGATGTGTTCAGTGTAGCCTGTGTCACCAAGCCTGTGGGAGGGAGGTGGGGATCTGCTCTGCTTGGCACACAGTGCTGTGTGAACCCCAGATACTACAGGTCGATAACCACATCCCGGGGATCAGTATCAGCAGCAGCCAGCAGAGCACCCGCCTGCTGTCAAATAGCAAATAGCTCCTTAGCTTGCCTTGTCACCTTCCATCAGTTATCAATATTTAGTTTTAATTGTTTGAACAGTGTTTTACAGATACACAGTGCCCTGAAGTGATGATTATTAGATGTGCTAATGAAGGTGCTCTCATAAAAATAATAAAGACTTATGTATTGGGGTGAGATGGGAGAATATGTGTGAGGGTGTTGGCAGAGGGAAACTAGACCTTCCCTCCTGTCCTTTCTGTGTTAAAGGTAGCAAATACAAGCGGTGCTCCCTCAATGCATCTTCTGGTTGTGACTGTGTGGCCTTGTTAGGTAAAGTGGCATCTGCCCCCTCTTTGGTGAGGGTTTGGTTTTGGTTTTTTTTTTCTTTTTTTACAATACAGATAATTTTTTGAGATGACATTCTGCAAAATTAAACACCGTTTAATATTGCTGATTTCTGCACAATTTGAGACTTTTTTTATATATTGATGCAATTGTGGAGTGAGCTTTCTGTCCTGAAAGAGTGTTTGGAGAAAGGATTTCCATTTGCCAGGTTTAGCTTTCCCTGAAAAATTACTATGCTCTATCAGCGGCAGAGAAAATGGTCCATTTTGAAGCCTTACACCATGATACTAGCATATTTGTCCAGTGTAATGTTAAGTTGGCTTCTCTGTAGATAGCCGTGCGGTATTGCTGAAGGCTAGGGCAGGTTTCTGAGTTGATGCATAGTTTAAAATGTGAGACATTACAGGCTTTTTAAAGCAGATTTATGCCACCATCCTTGGGTGATATGTCAAGGTTTTGAACAGCAGAACAGTGTCTCTTTACAAAGGGGTGATCGGGAACTCCACCAGGCTTGGGGGAGAGAGGCTGAAATGTGTAAGCACAACAACTTTTCTGTGCAAATGTGTGTGTTTGATGTCTCCTGGCAGCCTGCGATGCAGGCTTGTTCTTCCCAGGGGCACCATGCCTTTGCAAGAGATTCCAGGTCCAGCTGAATAACTTAGCTCTCCAAAGAATAAGCAGACCAAACCCAGCTTCTTGCTCCTGCAGTGCAATGGAGGGAGTCATGAGTAAGTCAGGAGGAGGAGCTGCAGCTGGGGACTGGGTCGCTGTCGAAAGGGAGCCTTGTTTAGCTCTGGGTTACCCATAACTTTCACTGCAAGAATTTTGGGGAAGTTCATCCAGGTGGCAGGTTGACAAGGCAAGAGCTGGCACTTAGTGTGACCACAAGACTTCTGGGTGCCTGAGTAGCTGGCTAGGTTTATCTGAGGTGTGATGTGCTAGGAAAGGTGTGAAAGAATTAACTTACCCAGTGCAGAAAAAAAATTGGCCCCATACCTTTCCATCCTAGTTCATATAGCAAAGTAAAGAGCAAGGCTGGGGAAAGAGAGCAGAAGCTTGCTTGATTTAATAATGGTGTTATTTGAGACTTGTCACATGCAGGGTGGCAGACTGCAGTAGCATCAGGGATCGCAGAAGCATTTTCTGACTAGTGAAGCTACTGGAGGAAGATTTTTTCAAAGTGAATGAAAAGCTAGAAATTCAGTGTCACTTTTGAAAAAGTGTGTTGGTCGGCATCCTTTCACGGGCTAGGTAGATTTTTGTCATTCTAATATCAGTAATTTAGTGGGGTGAGGAAACGATTTTACAATAGAAATATTTTTTTCAAAGATCGCAAAGTAATTAAAAAGTTATACAAATATATATTGTGGAAGTGTTTTCATCTCTGTATGCTAGTGTGCTTTCACAGCTGCAATTATTTAGATTTACGTAGGCAAATACCAAGCCATGCCATGTAAGGAACTAAATGTTTTTGCCATAAATGACAAAAAATCTCCGACAAAGCAACAGATTCCCTTCCCCAACAGGCTGTTTGCCTTGCTTGGAGGGAAGAGCCTGCAAAGTATCAGTTTGACAAGAGTCAGGTAGCTCTGAAAGAACTATATAAATAATATTTTATGTATTTTCTTTAAAAAACACAACCAAAATGCAGCCTTCTCCTGTAGTCCCTAAGGGCTGGTTCGGGCTGAGGATCCCCCCAGCTCCTGCAGTCAGATGGACATCCAGGCTCCCCTGGGTGTTGGGTGCTGGCTACTATGTGGGTTTGAGGTGGGACTGCTCTTCAGGCAAGCAGGAAATAAATGGAGGTAAATACACTCTATAAAGGTGTGTTTAAACTCAGAAGAGTTGCCTAGTCCTTTAGTTGAAATACAATCCTGTGTGATGGTAGAATACCGTTACTGTAGATGGTGGTCTCAGACCAAGAGAAGTTATCCACAGCCTTGGAGAAGGTTCAAAGACGCTGTGTTTAAAAATCTTTCACCCTGAGAGATTATCTGTTAGGACTAAAATGAAACACAGTGGCAGAAAGGTGAAGAGCATGTTACTTCTGTTTTGTGTCCCTGTATCTTCTTTGTTAAGTAAAATGAAAGTATTCAGCTTCCAGAGCCACTGCCTGAAAGCTTTTTGTGGGTACTCTATGCACTGGTATGTTTTCCCTGTACAGTGATAAAATCAATTAAAAAAATCCCCAACAAACCCCAGAAAGCTGCACTGAAAAGCACAGTTAAAAAAGAGTTTATATTTATACATAGAAGGTTGGTGGCTTTCAGCTATTACTTTTGTACAGAGGGAAATGCTTTATCATCGTGCCAAAAGCATGGGAAAACCAACAAACCATTCTTTCTGGATTTAAATATACCCCAGAGTTTCTAGACAGCTGTACGTGTGTGCTTTCAAAAGGCTCCTTGAGTCTTCTTACCTTCTTCTGCGACAACAGCAAGGGACTTACTAGTATCTCAGTCATCTGGGTATGAACCTTTTGGTGTACACTATGTTATTTCAGAAGAGACCTGAGGAATATGGTACAGCGTAACTTGTGCTATTTAGTTTATAGAAGGATCCTTTTTAAACACTTGCTTATGTTGAGCATTGCAATTTGTACAAATATTCTGACATCTGGTGTCCAAGGGTGACAAATAGTCATGTTTAATTCTTAATTTTATAGAAAGCTTCCCTTAAGAAAGCTTATATATCTATATCTATTTTAATGTTACCAGGGGGTTTTCAGGCTCTGCAGATCTTTGAGGATTCGATATGTATTTATTTTTGTTTTCTTCTGTTTTTCCTCCCAGTTGTTGGAATAGAGTCCTTCCTTAAGCTGCACATTGCCTTTAACACTTTGCTTTGTGACCTAGTAAATACATGAGACCTTCCCCTCAGGGTCTCAGTCCTCTTCTACGGGCTGGTGAAGGCCAAGTCAGAGAGACTTGTGCTGAACTTCTTCATATTGGTTCTGAGGGGTCTGCTCCAGCGGAGCTGGAGCGATCCCTTGTTCCCAGGCCCTTCAGGCTGGTTTGTTGATAGTCACGTGTGTCATGCCTGGCTTTGTGAGAAACAACAGCATATCAGTTTGATTATTGGTCTGTTGGATAATCTGTTCAGAGAACCATGGCCTGGAGCTCCAGAATGTGGTGTTCCAGTTACTCCCCTCTCTTTTTTTGAGATCCAGATAGGTCGTATCACACCATAATGCAATCATCGCATCAGCTGAAATAGCAGGTAGTAAATATATTGGCATCGTGCAATAATGTTTTTATACAGAGAAACACCACTTGGTTTTTTATGCTGGAACTTTTTTTCTGTTTTATTGCTGGTTCTAATCTGTTCAGTTTCTTTGAGACATTTGCGTTCTTGAATAAATTTCTGAAATGTGCATTATTTCAGAGACCTGAACCTACACTATGTTTATACTTCCCTGAAGTGTATTTGATCTTCTGGATTTAGAAATTTCAACCTCATTTGAAGTTTTCAGCTTGAGATGCAGTTTTTGATACAGCTTTTCTTTGAAGGGGAGGCAGAGGAAAAAATAAATAATGGGATCAAGGCACACATTTGCAGCAGATAGTACAAGAGTAAACTCCTTTGCATAGAACAGAGTTTTTTTTGACTGGCAGTTGAATTGTGAGCTAGTTTGACTCAGAGTGTATGGTATTCTGCAGAGGTGATAGGGTACAAAGCAAATGACGAATACAAACATAATACTGAATATATTACGGCTGGTTTTTCTCTTGGTCACATCTGAGTTCCTTCTGAATTTTTTATGAGCGCTATATATTTTTTTTGATATAGAAGTGTAAAAAATTATTAGCAGAAGAAAAACAACCCAGAAAATCCCTGTGCAAATGTAACTTGATGCCTTGTGCCACTGTCTGCCAAGCTCATTTTTAAGACCTATACATTTTCTGGAATAATTTTCTTTAGTGATTTCATTAGTTAAAATCATATTTGGAAGGGATATAAGTATTAACAATAACCATACGATTATAGAGACCACCTTACTGTAGTTAACCGTGTGAACAAAGGAGGTGAATAAAGGCTTTACAATTTTGTAGTATCTGTCAAAACCTATGAGGCCAAAAAATGTTATCCCGATATACATGTTTGTATAAAAAACAACAGCAGAATATCTGCACACAAACGTGTTGAGCTGTGGAGATGCAATTTCTGAATCGGCCAGAATTTTGAAAGGAAATGTCAAGCTCATTAGGAGGTCAGCAACAACGATGTTTTTGAGATAGACAATAAAACTCTTTTTGCTAGAAACATACAGAAAAATCCATGCTGCCACACTGTTCAGCGAGAATCCTACTATGAAAATTAAGCAGTAGACCAGGGGAATGACTGTCTTAGTTACTACTGTGCTGTGACTGCAGTTGTTTGCTGAGGAGTTTGTGCTGGAGTTGAACATCTTATAATATCTTTGTTCCTAGAAGCAGAGAAAGATTATCTCAGTAAGACAAAAAGGTGCTATGCTTTCCATTTATTAGTCTAAGTTTTCTACTTCAAAATAAACTTGGCATACATCTCAGAAATGACCACATTTCCACACCATATAATTTCCAGCAGGGATGCATAGTTAGTATTTTCCAAGTGGTGCCATCTCACTTTTTGTTGATGTTTGAGGGCACGCTGCTGTTTTGAACAGAGAATCCGTTTGCTTCTCTGTTTGACTTTTAATCCATTGTCTTCAAGCCCTGTGCTGCCTCTTTTCTGCGGGTAGCGGGTATAAGCCTATGTGCTGTCAACTAGGAGGGGGACTGAGCCACAGTGATTTTGTGACTGTAAATACATCTCATTAACCCTTAAGGACCAGTATGTATTTTTAGCACTGGTTTACCAGGAAGCATGTGAGGGATATCAATATTCCTTGTACAAGTGTTCTGTTTTGTTTACAGGCATAAAAAACTCTCTTCTGTTAGTCAAGCATGGAAATATCTCGTGTATGCCAATGTTTTCTAATGTTCACTTGAAAGAAACCCATATGTGCAGCTAGCACAGTTTGCTTTAAACTTTTCCTTTTAGTAGCATGACGCACAGGAGTGTGTCTGTGTGTTAGCATAACATAGAAGCTAGAGCTGTCCTCTCAAGTCATTCAGATCTAAATTTTAGAGGATCTCCAAGAAGAAATCACATCTGCTGTCTGCTTTTCTTTGACAGAATGATTATGGGGGTGGATTATCCTCTGTAGGGAGGGCAGAACAGATATAGATATAATGCTGCTGTATTTGGCAAATGAAAACCTAGGCAACTGGAAAACACATGCCGTGGAGCTGGGAAATCCCCCCACCCTGTCTGTTAGAAAACAAAGAATTTCCTTATTGCCACAATTCAGTCAGTAGCTGATGCCTCCGTGTAGCAGATTGGAACCTGAATGCAACCTTGCAATAGCTAGAAATGGAAATTGTCTTTCAAATAGGTAAAATTGTTTCCTTTGGTATGTTGTTTTCTGTATCTTTCTTGCAGACGCTGTAAAGGCTGATGAGCTTAGGTGCTGTTCTGAAACTTGCACGGATAAGCAGAGCAAGAACCAGGTGTTATACCTGTTCACATCCAAAGCCTGCAGTTAATCTCTTCCTGGTAGTTCTCCCATACGAGGACCTGCCATCCCGTCTTTACGTTTAAGCTCTAGTCATCGAGGCACTTGTTTTTGTATGGTTGGGTTTTTAAAAGAAAAAGATGGTGTGGAGAGTGGGTATTATAATATAACTACCGTGTGGATATGTGCATTAACAATGATGGGCAAGGTTGGGGATGATAACTGCTAAAACTAGAAGATCTCCTGGAAGAGCACCAATAGTGAATGGCATTTTTATTTCAGATGGTAACACACTATATTTAAAAACTGTTCTCTTCCCATTGCTGTCTGCTACGTGCATGTTGTCTTCTTCCTGTCAGGCTGCCTAAGCAGGATCCTCTCTGCATGTGATGTATTTAGAACTTGTTCCTGCTCTGTATGGTTTCCTAAAGCAAAGTACCTGGAGGTGGGTCTTTCTATGCTTGGACTTAGTAATAGATATTAAACGTCTTAGGAAGTTCATGAAGCATTTCTTGTGCTGAGGCATCACACAACAAAGGATTATTTCAGAAGTGTGTGATTAGAGCTGTGGACGTTAAAACTTCGTAAGGTATATTGTGTCTGCAGCATGGAAGACACCCTAGACAAATTTTACATTTGATAACCAGCAGATTTATCAACTGTCTGTGGTTGAGAAGGAGGCCAAAGTCCAAGCTAGATTCTGTAAACCTTTCGGTATCAATAGCACGTCCTTACCTTTCTTGATTTGACTGCTGTGGTGCTCTTTGTTAAGGGTCTACAGCACCTTCCATTCTCAGGCACAGGGCCTCTTCTCTTGCTGGGAGACCTATGTGAGAGAAGGAAAATACAGTTGTTAAGAGTTGTGTATCATAACATAGGACAGTGTAATTCTGCGGTGCTGAGGAGTCCCCACAGTGCAAGGCCTGTTTTGACCATCTAATGATCAGTACTGCAGACAAGTCTTCAGATCTTTCAGGAGGACTTCAGAATTGGTTAGGGACAGTGTCACAGAGCAGTCATGTTCAGCCTAAAGCCCATCACTGCATGGGTAAGGCTAGAGGCTTTCGTGTCCCCCCTGCTGTGCATCACGTCATTTGTGATCATCATCAATTTTATCTGCTGTTTTTGTCACCTAGTCATACACTCAGCTCTTTCCGAAAGGCCTTGTCCCTACTGCTCTGAATAATTCAGCATTGATAGCGAGCACTGTCCCCTCACTAGCCTGCTCCCTCCATCAGTCATGGGTCCCAGTGTGGATCCTGTAGGAGTTACGGTGATGTGGTACCACAAGGTCTAACTCCTGTGCTCTGGTAAAGAATCGGTCTAGCAGAGTGGCCTTTGTGCAGCTGCTTGGTGCTTCTGGGTCCTCGTAACCACAGCCACCGTGACGGCTGCACTGCTCTGCTGTTCATGGGTTGCAGAGATGGGTTGTCTGTAGTTGTCAGAAGGCATGCTTCCACTTTAGAGAGGAGCTGTCCTTTCATCCTTGTTCTCATTGCATTCTTGTTCAAGCTGCCCTTCAGCCTTCATAATGAGAACACCCTCCTCTCTCGAGAACATGACAACTTGCAGTGGCTCCACCAAGTGATATGCAGCTTGAAATGAGCATAGGTATTCACTCCTCATTCCATGTTGGGATCATCTGGAAACTGTGAATACTTCTCATTTGATGTTAATTGGAGGGTCAATTTAGGGTCTTTTTGTCCAAATACTACTTCAGGTGATGACTAAGCTTAAGCAGTCTCCCTGCCCCGCCCCCCGCC
>JANZLQ010000089.1:42630607-42641903 GCA_026212715.1 Elanus axillaris | reverse complement strand
GGATCACTGCTCAGGGACCAACTGGGTGTTGGTCGGCACGTGGTGAGCAATTGCACTGTGCATCATTTGTACGTTCCAGTCCTTTTATTATTAGTGTTGTCATTTTATTAGTGTTATCATTATCATTGTTAGTTTCTTCTTTTCTGTTCTATTAAACGGTTCTTATCTCAACCCACGAGTTTTACTTTTTTTTCCCAATTCTCTCCCCCATCCCACTGGGCGGGGGGGAGTGAGTGAGCAGCTGCGTGGTGCTTAGTTGCTGGCTGGGGTTAAACCACGACAAGATGCCAGGGTGTAGACGTTTCAGGGTCCATGGTGATAATTGCTGGACTTCTTTGGAAGGCATTTTTTTGCAGTGACTGTAGAGGTACGTTGGTACGTTTGACTTCTTGCAAGTTTGCCAAGAGACTTTAGATTTCGTTATTTTTCTGTTCTTATTATAACACTTGTTATAAGGCAATGTCTGGATTTTAGTCCTTAAGAGAATAAAAGTATGCAAAACACACTATGTACTGTTTCAGCCCTTTAAAATGGCGTATTGGGTGGTAGTTGTTCTTGTTTGTCTTGGATGCATAGAAAGTAGTGGAGGAAAATGGGATGACTAGTCAAATTAGGATGACAGAAAAGATAAAATAGCATTCCTGCTGCAGGAAGTAGTAAGCGAGTAATTGAGATAGCGTCGTATGTGGTGGTGCTCGGTGTATGCTTCCTCTGGCGTGGCTCAGAGAAAAGGGGGGTCGCTAAGTGTGGCAGTGACTTCTAGAGGGTGTTGGTTCCTTGCTGCTGTGCCTTCCAGCTCTTGCTTTCAAGACCACTCATGTCCAGTGTGAGAAGACAGAGGACTGCGTGAGCCATGTTTCTCCTTGGGCTGCTCATCGGGGTGCTGTTGAGAGTAGCATCCTTTGTGAAAGTGGCTGAGAAAGGCTGTATCCCCTGTAAAGGTCACTGCCGCTGTGACCCCACAAGTAGCAGTGGCTCCCACCGACCCAGGTGAGCACTGGTGATGCTGCAGGTATGTCCTGTCTGCAGCTATGGTTAGTGAGGGGAAGAGCAGAAGTGTAAACAACTGTTTACATCCTAACAGTACTTTTCACTTTTGATCCAAAAAGGGAAAATTCAGGATATTCTAGTGAGGAGGTAGCAATTGGTGATACAGGAAGGTGTTTTTTCATGCTGTCATATTTTATTTACAAACTTTTGACTTCCTGAATGTGGAATGAATCAAACAAAAAGTTGGACTCGGACCTCTTCCAGCTCAGAACACCATCCTTTGGGGCTTTCTTAAGATGGTGTGCCAGTCCTGATGGTGCTGTCGGGCCTTGTGGACTGTCTGCCTTGTGCACCGTCTTTTTCCTCCTGTGTGCATCTCATCATGAAGCTCTGCACAGTTGCCCCTTCTGCCAGCGTCCCCACTTGGCATCACTAATGCCTGTGCAGGGACTGCAGCCCCAGGTCGAATGACCTGGTAGGTCGGGACCCCGCGTCACCGGCTGGGGTGGCAGCGCCCTGACCGCCGTTGCGCCGGTCTGCAGCCCTTTGCACTGAGCAGCAGCAGGTCCTAGCTTTGTCTTTTAGGATTGTCTTTTCTTCCTCATCTCTTAACTGAAGGGAGCAGCTGACTTGCTCAGTTTGGACGAAACTGGCTATACCATCTAACCTTTAAAATGTTATTTTAACAAAAAACGTGGAATAAAGCCATGATGTCTCTTGTGACATCTCTTTGTTGGGACTATATTTGCCCCTGGCTGCCCGTATTCTTTTGGCTGGTTGTATAATTCCTGGGGGGTGAGCGTGTGTGAGGATTTGAACTTCTTTGTATAACACAGCCAATATTCATAAGTCCTTGTGAACTAATGATTGCATCCGTGTTTCTCATTCCTCGTATTTACAAAAACAATTCCCAAGCTTGTAAGTTCAGTTCATTGCAAACATTTCCTGCCAGTGATTGGGCTGAGAGGAGTCCCATTGACACCCTTCAGAAGTACGCAATATTGCAGTAGAAGGTCTTGACTTCTTTACGATTGTGAATGAATTCTCATTTCCATTTGGATATAAAACATCTGTTTCTAAAACTGATGCAGATCTGAGTACTGAGCTTTTGTTCTGCTTGCTCCCCTCCTTCCTTCCTCTCCTCCCAATCTGCTCACTGTTAAAAAAAGAAAAAGATGTTGCAAGCTGATATTTTCAGGCAGCCCGGAGATGAGGAAAATAAACATTTTTGTCCCCAGGTTCGATCAAAGCAAGGCAGTGTACTGCACCACCCTGGCAGGAGGCAGGGCTGCGAGTGAATTAGGTGAGTAAGGGGATGTGGGGAGGTGCAGAGCCCGGTCAGTCCCATGCCTTCCAGCTGGGCTTGCCGGAGGGTGGTCCGGCTGCCTCAGCAGCCACGCGCTTAGCGTGTTGCCCTCCCATGTGTCGCTTCCACTGAGTTCACAAAGCTTAAGTGAAAGACTTGCTGCTGTTAACCTGGCAGGAGAAAGTGTGCCATGTAAAATGACACCAGTTAGTGCAGACGGTGTTTAGCATTGGCAGCACTTTATAACAGATTTTGCTGACCAAAGTGATTACGTCAGTTGGATCATACGTGGTATTTTCTTGGCATGTACGATTCGTTTCTGGTGTTCTGAAGGACAAAGTGAGAGAGGAGAGCCAACAGGTATATAGAGTAGCTGTAGATAAGATTGTTTATTTTTTGTTAAAATAGCAGGCTCTTTGAAGGGCAGTGCAAGCTCCTTTGGTTGAAGTGTGAGGACACCTCAAGGGTAGAATTTTATTTCTGTCTCGCAAAACCCAGCAGTAGTTGTTTCATTTCCTCTTATTGTCCAGGAGTCCCTATGCTACTTTTGAAATCTGAAATTTTACAGGCTAATTTTCCTGATAAGTTATACTTTTCATTCCATTTTTAGTTCTGATTTTTAGACGAGGGTCTGGATTATTCTAAACCCACAACCTTTTAGCATTAAAAGATTAGAGCCTGTGAAGTAGCTGCGCAAACCCTGATTTTTGCACTGAGACTTAGGCAATGCTTTGAGCCATTTGCATGTAGGCTCATTTTCAGATCTAACCCAAATATTCCATTTTTTAATTAAGCCTCACCCCCCCCCCACCCCTCCGAAATCCTTCCTATCTCCTGTCAGTTATAGTATCTGAATTAGGGAGTGGTAGATGTAAGAGGAAAAGTTAGGACCAGGGTATTAGGAATGGTCAGTTTAATCCTCTAATATCAAATCATAAACTGACCAGCTTTTAGAAGCAACTGTCCTATCAAATTTGAAATTATTCTATTAAGAGTATGTCAATAAAACATTTTCATGATTAGTAATTTCCTAATGTCCTGAAACTGGGTATTTAAAAGAAGTAACATGTGGTTCAAATAAAGAAATTGTTCCATTTAATATTCTATTTTAATAGTAACATTTGTCATTTAAATAGTTGATTTTTAATTCTATTTTCAGATGTTTTAAACTATGAGTTTTATATAGTTATGTTTCCTCAATCATAAATTAAAGCAAAAGTAGTTGCTTTTAGGAACAATATCTTTTGCTATGATACACAATACAGAGCAATCCTTACCTGTAGATCAGCAGCAGTCTTTGGTGGTGTAGCTTGAGGCTGTTCCATGTCTCAGCCTAATAGGTGTGAGAGTTTGTCTGCCTTAGTTTTCTATGTTTATTTATGGTTGTGACCGCTCATTTGCGTTCTAAGTATTTTGTGGTTTGCATAATGCATGAATGATTTCCTGTTCACCTTATTTGTCAATTTAAAAAAAATAAAATACAGTGGTAGTTATTTAAAAATTAAGAGAGAATGTTTGAGAGTGTTGGTAATGTACAGAAACATGTAATGAAAAGACAGAGTCTTTCACCTGGAAAGAAGTATAAAATTGCATGCATGGTCCCTAAAACAGATTTATAGAATAAGCCCTTTATAACTGCCTTATAATGTAAAACACAATAAAAACTGTGTAAGCTGCAGCAGATTCTGTTACTTACTGGCTGGAGTGCAGTCTTCGGTCTGCTCTGCTTCACCCATTGGCTGCTCCTTCACAGGTGGATAGGCTTTAGTTCTTTAAACAAGTGCTTTGCAATAATACCTTCATTATCTGCTTCGGTAGTGGTAGTGGTTCAGGGTGTACTGTATCTCTGCAAGCAGAAAGTTGAAGAGCTGGTGAGTCGTGCCTGGCTGCTTGGCCAAATGTGGTCGAGACCTCAAGTGCTGCAGATGGCCAGTGCTATTTTTGTATACTTACACGTACTTCCATGAAGATAGTGTTGAAATGCTTTCAAGAAAGACACATCTGTGCAGTTGGCAAGGCAGTAAGCGATCTTAAGTTAAGAGCTAGTGTTTTCTTTTCTTAAACTGTTCCCAGGCCTGGCTGTGACCTTTTCTGTAAAGCTTACTACCCTGATAGCTTCTGCTTTTGTTAATGGGAGTGTTCTGAACTGGAGTGCACGGGCTTACGTTTTAGTTGCTCAGGGTGTGCTCAAAGGCAGAGAGATGTATTCTTGGGATGAGTAATGAATCTTTGGTGTATGGCTTTTTTCTTTTTCTTCTTTTTTTTCTTTTCTTTTCTTTTAACCTTAATCACTTGTCTGTCTTCCTCCCTTCCTGTTCTTCCCATATGTTTACTGGGAGGCTTTGAAATCAAGCACAAAATTAGTGGAAATGTATGGTAATGGAAAAGCTAATATCTTTTCTATGAGTGTGGGAAAGTAGTATATTTTGAGAGAGATCTGAGGTTTGGGGAGAGAAATTGAAGTTTATATGTTTATTTAAAAAAGTGAAATACGTAAGTTGTGTACATTAGTGCTAGTAAACATTTAGTACATGAACTGAGCTCTGCTTTACAGTACCTAACCAAACCCTCTATTAAATACACAATTTCCTCATGGACTTCCCTTCTGTGAGTGTTTATCACTTTACAAGAAGGGGCCCAAAGGCATAGACAAATGTATGTACCTTCTGCTAATGCACTGGTGCCATGTACACATCCTTTACTCTGAGCCAGTGCATGTTAACCTGAACCTGTAGTCCCTTCCTTCCCCCAAATTTCACTGAATCTTTCTCAGTGAAATAAGGGGGTAGCTTCAGAGACAAAATTGTCTTTACATTATTGTGAGTACTCCTGCCCCTCTCTTATTTTTGAGACTCACAGATCAAAGCCATAATAGTCAGTTATTGATTGCTTTTAGGTGATCAGTTTAGATGTTTGTTTCATTGACAGTTTTTATACCTGCATTATATTTTGTTTTGGCAGTGGTGTGAGCATTCAGCCTTTCTGGGAATCTGAATCTGAGCTCTTCGGGTCTGGTAGGCAGGTGCTGTGATGTAAAAATTTGGTTTCAGTTACTTTCCTGGGTGTCAAGAGGCAGGGGCATGCTCTGGTCCCCTCTCAGCTGCCTGGCACCGGGCTCCTTCCTCTTCGGGCAGCCTCCTTGAACTGCTGCAGCTCCTGCAGGGATCCTGACGATAACAGCCTGCTTCGATAACTGCCTGCTTCCTTGGCACTGCTGCTGTGGGCCCTGTTGCACTGTCTTCCCTGTGGGCTGCCAGGCTGTAGCTTTAGGATTCGTGTCCCATGGACTTTGTGTGTCACACCTCATACCATCAGGCTTCAGTTTCAAGCAAGTTGAAGGAAATGTCTGCCCTAAAGAGACATAGCTCTTCATGTGCCTCAGGAGAAGAGGTTAAACTTGTAACTTAGGAAGAAGTGGTGAGTGCCAGCGGTTGCAGGTTTTAACCCTCCTCATGATGGACACGTAAGTGTCATGAGAAGGCTTAGACGAACGAGCACTTGCATGTCGCTTTACTTTCTTCCCCCTGCCCTATGTCTATCTCATGAGCATAACCCTTGTAGCACACTCACCCAGTGTGACCTGCCCCGCTTCATTCCCAGTGCCAGCTGTGTGTGTGTGTATGTCCAGCGTTCCCATGTGCCTACACCCCACTTGGGCTTTTTCCCCTTTCTCCTGGGGAAGGCTCAATGGAGACCATCCTCCTGCTCTGCTCCAGTGCCCAGCACTGCAGGCACAGGCTGGGAGCAGCTGGGAGGAGCTGTGTTGCTTTGAGCACTTTGCCAGACTGGGAGGGTTTGGCCAGGGACGGCAGGGGGACATTGAACTGCTGTCGCTGGGTCGTGTTCTCATTCTCGTTCTGAATGTGGGAATTGGCTAGAGGGGAATGACGCCTGTGAGCTGGGAGCCCAGTTACACACTGAGAGACATGAGTTGGTGGCAGCACAAGCTATTTCTTCTTTACAGCTGAGCTGCAGTCCTATGGCGGTGGACCTGGGCTTTGTGCAGGCTTGGAGGTAGGATGGGAACGCAGCTCCGTGGGGGGAAGCACAGCTGTCCCCAGCCTGTGCTCAAGCGGGCATGCAGTTCTGCTCCCACTGGGACATGGCTGCCATTGTCTCCTCGAGCGAGTCCGCTGCCGGAAGCTGATGTTGGGGGCTGCCCACGCCAGTGCATCCCCTGGCTGCTTCGAGCCACGAAGCCTGTTCCCTGGAAAGCCCAACTGGAACCGGCTGCTCTGGGCTGTGCTGCAGAGTGAGGAGGCTTGCTCAAGGGCAAAACCGCCCTGTTTGCCTCTCCTCTGGCTGATCTTTTGCAGCCGGGGGAGGATCAGGCAGGACGATGCACAAGGCTTTTCAAGTGCTCCCCAGAAGGCACCCAGTCGACCAAACTTTTCAACTCTTTCCATCCACCCTACTGTTGTTTTTGAAGGAAGGATGAGAGGAATGGGTCAGATCAGGCTTTGACTGATCACAAGTGCTTTAAAAACCTCTGGCCCTCTGAGACAGAGCTTGTAGTTCATTCTAAAAAAAAAAAAACAAACCAACAAACTTTTCTTTGTTTTGTTTTTCCACTCCCCAGAAACAGCAGCAGAAACCTCAGTATCCCTTTTGGGACCAAGGTCAATGTTCAGAGCGGGACCCGCAACAAACTTTTTCCAATAGCTTCCTCATCTAAGCCGAAAATTAAAATAGGCACTGTTCAGATTAAATCCTTGCAGAAGGGGAAGAAAAGTGCAGTCTGCCAAGATAAGTGAGTTTGAAAGAAAAACATTAAAATAAAGGATAAGAGGAACTTCTTGGCAAAGCAAAATTGTCCATCAACCTCAATTAAATCTCTTTCCCGAGGGCAGTTCTCACTTCATGTGCGGCACCCCAAACTTTCTGTTGAAGGAGGTCGTTGTTCAAAGACCTAGAGAAAGGGAAAATTTGAGCAGTGCGAAAATAACTTAAACATTCAGAAGTTATTCCTGTTGTTTCAAGCAGTTGAGTATTTAGCAAAGAGCTGAATAACCTTTTTTGCTGTTCATCACAAACTCAGGACTTGAGCCTGCAGCCAACAATTTGGATCGGACTGTCAACCTTTGTGCACAGAAATAGTCTTTCCTATGGGCTAATATAGCAAACTTGTCACTGAAGGACTGGGCTCTGGTAGAGTAAAATGCTATGCAACAAAGCTAAGAGTCTTGTTTGAAGACTGAGCGCCTCAAAGCAAACTGGCGGTGAAGTCTAAAGCACAGCCCAGGCTGGTAGCCAGCTTCTCCAGGTTTCTTTCAGCTTTAATTACCAGTGCACAATGGGTAGCTTCTTTTCTACTTTCTTCTCCACACCCTTCCACCCGGCTGTTTTCCAAAGGCACCAGCACACAGGCTGCTTTCCCCAGTCTCCTGTGAACTGCAGTAACAGAAGCAGGGCTTTTACCCTCTGTCTCAGCTTGAAAAGGAGCTGAGGAGGTGGTTACAAAGCACATCTAAGAAGACATCAGGATTTCCAAGGGAGACTGCGAGTCCGTTACCGCAACAGACTTGTAAAGGGGTTGAAGGTGCTGTGCTGCAGCATTCCCTGCTGCTGCAGTTGTGCTGCAGGGGCCTTTTGTTTCATAGGCAAAGCAGGGAAGAAGCGCTGTTTAGTACATTATTTCTACCCCCGAATTTTTCATTTTCCAGTTTGCCTAAAGTGGCCCAGAACCACCTGTGTGCTTTTCAGCAGCAGCAGGGGTGACTGCCCACTGTGTTGGACCTGCAGGTAGAGTGATCTGGTGTGGAAGTGACACTCCTGCCAGAAGAATTGCTTGGTGTTCCGGACATGGCTCTTACACTTTAGCACATCCAGGGATCATTAACGTTACTTGTATATGTGTGAGAACAGAAGTCTCTTTGCCACATCTGCATTACCAGTGTTAGAGAATCTCAGGCTTTTACTGCAGGCGTGCTCAGTTCGTGCTAGGAGGTGTAGATACGTAGAGCTGTGCCCTGCTCCTGGGTACAGAAAGCTTGAGCTGGATCTAGCTCTTCTCTACGGTGCAGAGCAATTTCTCTTTTATGTTTTTCTGAAGCATAATGTTCCTTCCTGGGCTGGTTAGCTGATTTACAGTCCAATCATAGGCCTCCATCCCTGAATGACTCAGTAATTTGTTATTTTTAGATCTATAAAGTAAACCTCTCCTAGCTAACTAAGGTGAATGTGAGCACAGGCAAGTGATCTGGTGTGCTTACGCTGGCCTTGCAGTACTCCTGTCTCCGGGAAGGCAGGGCTTAGACCTGACCATCCCATCCTGCCACGGGTGAGCTCCCTGGGTCTGAGCTCCTGCAGAGCAGGAACTGCCCCTTCCTCTGCATAGTCCCATCCCGGGATTGGTTTTCTGCAGTCTCGCTGCTCTGGTTAGAGGGAGAAATGCATCATGCTTACATCTTCATCTGAGTCTGAAAGAGAGAAGATCGCAGTTTTCTGTGGATGCCATTGGTGAATAAGCACTCCTCAAGGTAATAACAGAGCGACCATTAGGAAACAGACACATTTGAGTTCTGTATATAGCTGTGTATTGTCTTTCCTTTTCGATGGAAATGGCTGTGGAAACTTTCAGTCATGGGATTCTGTTGTCCTTTTATTATAAATAAGAACAGCAAACTTCCTCCATGCTTTGCCTGCGAATTTCCTTTTTTAGAGTCGTAAGATCCACAGACCCGGACTCTGTGCTCTGCAGCATTGGCACTCAGAGTTGTTGTGCATTAAATATCTTGCGCCATCAGGGGATTCGCTTGTTAGGTTTACGCTTCAGTTTCCTTCATGAACCAGAGGTTTCCTAGAAATGGCACATCTGGCAATCATCTCAGCAGTTCAGTGTCATCTTCCCTACCATCTGCCCCAACATGTTGATTAACTGATCCTGTAAGCCTCTGAGTCTGCACAGGACTGAAATGATGAGTGCTGTGGGAGTACATCCTGCTTTTCCAAGAAGGGTGTTTTTTCATGGAGAAATCTCTTGATTTTTATGTGTGGTGGACTCTTAGACTCTGGCTTTGTGGGAGTAGGAGCATAGGTGCACATGAAATCCCTGCAGTCATATCAAGACCAGGCTCTGGGACTGTAAGGCTGTAAATGGGAACTGCTTAAAAGATTTGCCAATTCTGTGTGTACTAAAGCAGTAAGTCTTACACAGTTGTCATCTGCAGTTATGAATGTTGTCATCAGTCACGAGGTATTCATTTGTTAGTGGGACAGTACTTGTGGGTTGGATGCTTTTGGCTCTTAATGAAAGCGTGTGGACAGAGTGTGACCCTAGTACACGCCGATGTCAGGGCAGGCAGAGCTAAAGCAGAGAGCTGGAGTTGATCTCCACTATGAGGCAAATTGTAGGACAGTTTTGATTGCATGTTTATTATTATTTGAAAGGCTTGATTTGAATTGAGAGTGACTTGAAAAATTCCAGCTCGCTTAAAAGGGGTTCTCGGTGCTTTGAGAAACTCAGTTCCTTTCCTGGGGTGTCATATTGGATCTTGAGTTGCTCTTGTGCAGCCTAGAAATGGGGCTTTGATGTTGTAAAGTAGATAGATCACTTGGTTTGGATTGTAGTTGTTTGGATATCCTTTCCCATGCCTCCCCTTGCTGCTGTGCACCCCCCCACACACCGCCACACCCCAAGAAAAAACAGAGAATGCTTTGAAACGGAAAGCATCTTGTTCTTGTCAACCCTGATAACATTAAAAGAAAGCTGTCTTGTGTAATGTGCATATGGCAGGGCTGGCTGTTACTTCTCAGCTGAGCATAAAGATACATTGAACAACACATGCCTTGCAAACTACTGCTGCCTGTCCTTATTTTTCAACTTTGTGTAATGGAGTTCTGCAAGTAAGCACTTCTGGTTTTGATGTGGGGTGAGTGAATGTTTAACAAACTAGTTTTGTATTGACTTCATTTCTCTTAAGAAAACAATACTAGCACCATATTTATGACTACTTTATTATGTAAACCGTTTGTACTGAGTAACTCAGAATAACAATGTAAGCAGATTGATGCTGTGCTTGATTTCTACTAGTTGTGTTAGTGGGGCTCCAGGTTTGCTTTAGGAAGGCTGATTGGCTTTTTAGTGGCGTAGTGAAGACCAGAGCCCAGTACTCCCAAAGAATATCACATGCCTGTTCTCTGCACACGCAGGCTTCATGTTAATCCCCAGGCATTGTTCATAGTCCCATGACTTTTCAGAGCAATGCCCACTGTAACTTCATGAGATGTTTTTAGAACAATTTTTGTTTGGCTCTATTTATGTAATGTAGATGCATCCCCAAAATGAGAGTACCGAAAAGTTGTTAAACATAGCCTACCTTTGAATGGCATCTTAAGCTCCTTCCTTCTAGAGGTGAAATTTCTTTAAGTTGGAGTCAAAAGTTGCCATTTGGTTCTTGCAAAGTCAAGGGTTGTTTTCTGTGCTTTGCAAAATATTTCTGGGGAGTCGAAGCCAAAATATTTTACAGTAAATTGAGTGGCATCTTTGGATGGGCAGCGTGACCCTGATGCTCAGGCTTGCATTTTAATGCTGTAACTCACTAACTTTATTGCCCAGAAGGAAATAAAGATAACCATGCTTGCGTTTAATAGTGAGTGAAGAACACAATTTTATATGTGTTTAATATATTGAGGTAAAAAAGGAAAAGCTTAAAAACAACCTTCAAAATGTACCTTTTCATGTTAAATGTTCAAAGCTGTGCCAGTGGCTTTAAATAGCCATCCCGTGTTCAGTCTGGTTAGAGACATCTCCTTTCTCCCTCTCGTTTCACTTTTATGTGTTGTATTATTTTTCCATTTTGTTTGTTGTTTGGGGCCTTGTCCTGGTTTCAGCTGGGATAGAGTTAATTGACTTCCTAGTAGCTGGGCGTTATGTTTTGAGTTCAGTGTGAGAGGAATGTTGATAACACTCTGATGTTTTCATTTGCTGCTAAGTCATGTTTATACTAAGTCAAGGATTTTTCAGCTTCTGATGCCCAGCCAGCGAGAAGGCTGGAGGGG
>JANZLQ010000089.1:42610872-42622893 GCA_026212715.1 Elanus axillaris | reverse complement strand
AAGCAGGCACAAAAAGCAGAGCAAGGACAAACTGTTGCTGCAAGTTTGATGAAGCAGGCACAAAAAGCAGAGCAAGGACAAACTGTTGCTGCAAGTTTGATGAAGCAGGCACAAAAAGCAGAGCAAGGTTAGACATATGTGACTGAAAGCAGGATACAAGGCAGAATATTGGCAGAGGGAATCGTTCGCATGATCGGAAGTCCTTAACCAATCAAATTATTGCTTTAGGCACGTGGACAGCCCATGCTAACCAGTCAACAAATGGCTTATGCATGAACAGGAACTAAAATGTATACATAAGCCAAGGTATTTGGGCAATGAAGGGGCATTTGCTTGATCATATTGGTTGTGTGTAGTGTCCGTTACTTCCGTGTCAACAGGGAAGAAGGGACGGGTGGGGGCAAGGTGTTTTAAGATTTGGTTTTGTTTCTCATTATCCTACTCTGGTTTGATTGGCAATCAGCTAAGTTAATTTTCCCCAAGTTGAGTCTGTTTTGCCTATGATGGTAATTGGTTGAATGATCTCTCCCTGTCCTTATCTCGACCCACAAGCCCTTTGTTATGTTTTCTCTCCTCTGCCCAGGAGAGGGGGAGTGATAGAGCGGCTGTGTGGTGCTTAATTGCTGGCTGGGGTTAAACCACCACACAGGCATAGAAAGTGCTGGGAAGCTGAATTTTCAGCTTGATGTTGATTGCTTAGCCTTGTCACATGCAAGTCTGCCAAGGGATGCTTTTTGTTCTCTTCCCAATTAGAATGAGATTAGTGGGAGTTAAAATCCATTTTAACAGTCTTTGTTTGTTTGTTTGGGTTTTTTTGAGAAGAGACTTAGACTGGGGTTGTGTTTGAAATTGGGGTTGTGTTTGAAATTTTTATGTTTGATAATTTGAAAGGGCTGAGAAGCACTTTGGTAGGTTTTGTTGTGGATGAAATGCTGCTGCCAGCACCACAAATGCATGAGAGGAAAAGCCAAGATGCTGTCAGCCAGTGGCCAAGTGCTGTTTCCGCAGACTGAGGCCTGTGGCTGCCCTGTCCCAGCAGCTGCCCTGCCTGCGAGTGCACTGAGGGGTCTCCACAGGAGTGTGTGCCACCTCCTCCCCTCTCCTTCGTGTGCTGCAAGTCCTTCGGTGGCCATCTGCCAGACCCTTGGGATGTTGATGTTGACTCATCTCGTTGGATCCTGCTCCGAGGCTGGGGCTTGTCCATTGCAGCTGGAGCCTCCTGGAGGGGCAGGTGCCTTTCTGAGCTGAGGCGTCCTTAGCTTCTGTTGGCCTTTAAAAAAACCAACTAAGACAACCCCCAAAACCCCTCTGAAGTGAACCTGATCTCTGTGTGGATTTAAGCTTTTGAATTTTGAGATGGACTTTAGTAAGCTGAAATGGAAAAGCTGTACATGTCTGCACATTCCTTAATGAACTTCCATGGTCAGATACTCAAAGATATGTTTTATTTACATGATATACAAATATTCTCACAAATTAGCAAAAGTCTCTGTATGGGTGACTTCAGACATCAGTGTATTCATGGTATATGCGCACTTCTGATCTTCTTACACTCTGAAGTGATCTAATACTCTCACTCCTGGTTCGCATATTTGATTTTCTGAACAGCCTTCGTGAGAATGATCTACACATGAAAAAGTAAATTATTGGATCCAGACAGACATTGCATGCAGATAAGAACAGTGTCATTTCCTTACAATAATATAAGATTTTATGTGCAGAATCGTCTAAAATTTTATCTAGGTGGCTAAAAGTAAAGGGTATTCTGCACAAATGATATGGCAGAAAGCAAGTGAAAAATACAGCTACAACAACCCTTATACTTTGATTATGCTTTCGCTTTCTGCTTGATGAGCTAATAAATTGTTTGCTCGATTTATAAATGTACCTGGATATCGCAATATAACATCCTATCAGTACTATCAGCACCACTACAAACATGCAGGTGTTGATGTAAATGACAGCTGTGTGCCACTTGACTCCCAAGGGAGACTTCAGCTTTATGCAGTCATCTATGTTTTTCTTTGTTGGGTAGCCGTTTGTAAGAATTAGGTTTGGTAAAGCTAGGAAAGCCATTACAACCCAAACGCAGGCAGATAAGATCTTGGTAAAGGTGATGCTGTACATCCTGGAGTCTCCAAAAGGTTTCACTACTTTCAGGTAGCGGTCGATGCTGATGAGTCCGAGGAACACAATAGTGGTGTACATGTTTGCGTAAAACAGAACTGTGGTGTATCGGCACAGGAGAGAATTGAAGTGCCACGGTCCCAGCTGTGAGTCCTGGATTATCTTGAATGGGAATGTTAGTGTCATGAGAAGGTCTGCAACCACGATGTTTTTGAGGTAAAATATAAAACTCGTTTTATTTCTGATGTGGAAAAAAATCCACACTGCTAGGCCATTCAGCAAGATGCTTGCTAGGAAGATGATGAGGTAAAGCACGGGCAAGACGATGGTGGTGAATTCGTTGTGTGTGGAGTTCCCCAGTAGGCCTGCTGTGGAGTTGGGTGAGGTACTGTTGTCTTGGTTCAGATGATCATCTGTGGGAATGAGGGAAAACAACAAGTTTAAAGTATGTTTCTAGCGTTTTACAAATGGGGCTCTTTTAGAATTGTCTTCTAGAAAATGTCCTATCTCTGGGCAGTTCTGGAGGCTGCTTGGATTGACCAGCCTGGAAAACCTGGGTTTAAAACAACGCTCCTAAGTATTGCACGTGTCAAAATAAACACGCCTGTGGCTTGCTAGCCTCTGAGCACGTCTGTGCTTTCTGCTGAAATATAAAGGTGCTCCTGCAAATAATTTGACAGGAAGAAAACGCAGGATGTGAGCGTGCCTATGTTCCCGAGGTTCCCATACTGCTCACGAGCTCCCTGGCTGTCCTCGCTGCTGCCCTGCGGGTGAGGACAGCGGAAAGCCCAGCTTGGCGGTGTGGATGCGGCATGGCGATGGGCAGTGGCCCAGCCCTTCTGTCGCTGAAGACGCTTTGACTTCGGGCTGTTGGAAGGACCCGTTAGGTGAGGCCCGAGGCCCGGGTCGGGCGCGTGCGGTGTGTGTGGGGCCGGTGCCTGCCAGACCTGCTCCACAGACATGGCGGGTACGGGGGTCCTTGGGGGGTCCGGCTGGTCTGGCCGCCGGAGCAGTGGTGAGGCAGGGTAAGGCGGACGCGGGCGGGAGCGCTGCTGGGGCGGCAGGAGCAGCGGGGCCCGGCCAGCCTGGTGGCAGGGTGGGTTTGTGCAAGTACACGTTTTTGCAGCATTTGAAGAAGGTAAATAGCCTGTAAATTCTCCATAGAGAGAACCAGTGAGTGCGGTTAGTGAAATGTGAGAGGGATCTGAGTTCCCTGAATCCACCCGCCATCCAAACGGAGCTGGGCGCTCCCCATGTGCAGGCCAAGGTCTGCACTGCCCGTCGCTGCTCTTGTGCAGGGGAGTGGGCAAAGGCAGCTGCATACCTGCCATGTTGGGAACGAGGTTTTATTCAAAATTACAGGGTGTCGGCTCTTGGCTATCTTGACGGAATGCAACTTGTGAGCTGGGATGATCTGTTTATCGAGAGATAGGACTCTGGAGAGACTCTTTGGGCCTGTTAAAACACTACTTTAAAACTTAGCTTAGTTAAATGTATTCTCTGGGGATTTTAAGATTTCACGTGTACGTGTTTGTGAAAAAACTTCAGACTTATAAATTCTCTCATAAAACTATAGCATATTTTATTTCATACTGTTTATACTCTGAACTTGGCTGGTGTGGTAAACCTGGACTGACACCCACGGGGGCAGCACTTAGCCTTTTCTGAAATGACTTTAAAATGTTGGTAGGAGCTGATAGTAATACAGTAAACACTTCTCAGTCACTTAAATCTCCAGCATTATTTTACCTGGCAGTTTTCCATAAGACAAATTGTACCCCATCATTTGCACTGCTGTAGGTTTTCGGCTGAAATGCTTTTCAGGAGTCCCACTGGCAGCCGTAGATCCAGGATGCGGTGTGGGCTGTGCCGGCATTACGTTCTGGGGAAAATAAAATGGAATTAAAACCAAAGCAAAACAGAAGACCCCACCCTCCTCCTCCCAGCATGGAGAGGAGCTTTGTGCAGTAAGCGTCGTCCAGAATTCCCAATTGAAGGTCTGAGGTGTGCTGATGTCCAGTCTCTGGATATTGCACAGCTGTTCTTCTATCAAGGTCTTCGTTGCCACATCTTCACTTACAGCTGGGCATCTGCTGCGTTGTTGCAGGCAATCCTGCCATGTTAGTTTTTGTAAGCCTATCAGTTTCACTGTTAAAACTATTTTCCTTTCTCCACCTCACTAACAGAGCTGTGCTGGAGCCTTATTGCTGTAACATTTAGCAACGTTATTCTCATTTCCAGCCTGAATGTCTCTGTGGCCACTTTCGGTCTTGTGCATTCTTGTATCAGTGCCTTTCATTTAAAGAACCTGCCTCTGTCTCTGATACTTAGCCCTCTGCATGTTTCTTACACTACTGAAACTTCACTTACTGTGATGAAGCGAGCCCAAACCCTTCTCATATTTCTGTAAGACTTGAAGATACCAGCCCTTCTCTGTATCTGCTCCAGTTAAGATGATTTTCCTTGAATCCCATTGACAAATACCGTATGCTGTTTTACAAATGAGGTTTAAGAAACGCTTGTGGTGGTTGGGTTCCTTGTCACCACTGAAACACCTCATCTAACATTTTCTGGGATCTCACTTCCTCAGTTCCTCCTTACATCTGCTCCAGGTAGGTAGCAAACGGCTGTGCTGGGATCACCTCTGACACACTTTCTGTCCCCTCGGTGCTTCACAGGGGTCGGTGCCAGTGTGTAGCCAGCTTTTTTGTTGTCCTCAGCTGCATGATCTTGTGGGGTTTTTGTCCCAGCAAACTTCAGTTCAGGTTCGTTAACTTCTGTAAAAATACGTTGGATTTCAACTTTTCAAACTTGTCTTCCTTCTTTTGATTTCTTTCAAAAACTTTGGACCAAACCTTTGCACAAACCTGGGCTGTGACTAGTGAGCTTCTAACAGCCTGGCCAAGAATGTTCTTTTCTTAAATTGGTACTGCATTTGATAGTCTCCAGGCAGGTATTTCTACACCACCCTTCTCAGCTTTAAAAACAGGTTAGCATTCAAGTATTTACAAACATACCACCCCAGTTACTGCAGTAGGTGAAGTTTGTCTCCTAACTGCCAGAACATGCTGGTTTAGTGGCTTCATGCCTTTGTTATGATCTGCCACTACAGCTGGTTTCCTATTCCTTGGTCAAGGCTCTCAACCTTATTCCTGACATTTCTTGCTTGGACCTCTGTTTATTTTCATTCTGGACATTTCAGTGATGGATGCCTGAAAGTGTTTTTTGTTTTTTGTTTTTTTTTTTAACTTTATAATTTCTCACTTCTTGAAGTAAAAAAGTTTCATATGTAATTATGAGATGTGTGTGTATAACTTGACCCCAACTTGCTGGATACATTACAGAAATTTTAAGTTCCTGTTCCTTCCTCTCTTATAGTTTTGAATGAAGTGCTTCAGAAGCCAGCCTACAGGGAACACTGAAATGCTGCAGAATCTAATTTATGCTCTGATGGCATTGTTCCAAGAAATTTTGACAATACCGATTTGTAAGACTACATTTCAGATTATTGCTTTACTCTCGCAGTATGCCAATGTATTAATTTTTCCATGCTTCACTTTCTGTTTACAAGTTTTGATAGGACAACTAGCAAAATAGTTCGGATCTCAGCAGTTACACTACACCTGACTGCCTCTCATATGGGAATGAATAGATGATAAAATTACTGAAGCCCTTTTGCAAATCTAAACTTGTTTTATGTGATTATCACAGTGTTATAAACTGCGTTGAATTGTCACTAGATGGCAGTAAAGGAAATCATTAAATTTTAAAGTGTCAGTAGAAATTTTGATTCTGATGTTTTTAAGCTTTTTATTGGTTTGGCTTCTTGTCTGGCATTGTGTGCTCTGATAATAACTGAGGTCCCCAATGAGATTCTCAGGGCTGTTTTAGATATTTTGTTTCCTCGCGGTCTGAGAAGCAGTAACCTATTGCTTTTTTGCTGTTGTTTATAAATTACAGCTATCCTTTTTCTCCCAGGAGGCACTGAGATCAAAAGAATATGTGATTTTATGAAAAGATGCATATCTGTCTTCTTATGCAAATAAGGTGCTTATTTCCCTGCTTTTCAGAATTCCTTTTAAGTCTGTGCAATTCCTGGTCCTGGTCCCTGGAAAGCTCCCTGCTCTCAGGCTCTTCAGGCAAGTGCTCTCCCAGATCCTCAGTCCAGAGAAGTTCGTAAAGCATCAGCTGTGTTGCGTGACTGCTGACTCCTGTGTTCCCATGCTGTAACCCTGGGAAATATGGCAGCGTTCAATGGAGCTGGGGATCAGATCTGTGCTAAATGGCCTTCTCATGTACTGTCAGTTCCTCTGGGTCCCAAAGGGATTTGCTCTAAAACCTGTCAAAAAAGGCTGCTTCCTTTTTCCACCTCTGCATCTGTTCTTTTAGGTGGATATTGTCACTAAGAGACCATAAAAATCTAACACCAGGTAGTATCTGTGAATGCCTCTTCATGTACAGGCAGCCCCTACACTCTCCAAAGGTTCTATCTCTTGTTTTACATCAGAAAACTGATGGATGTTTTCTGACGCTGGTGAGAAAGCTCCCTTGCTGCAGGGGATCTCTGCCTAGCTGTCTTCTGGTCTCTCCTTCCAGCTTGTACTGTTGGCATTTCCATCTGCATCCTGTGCTTTACTGTCAGCAGAGATGGGCCATCCACAACATCCTTAAGACTCTCAAGCCCCTATTCAGTGTGGATCAAAATTCAGTTTCCTTCCTCCTTGTGGGTGCTATCTTGTTTCTTGGGTACTATTACTTGAATCCACTGGCCTCTTAGTCTGACTCTTGGCATTTAGCCCGTCGTTTTATAGCTGAAAACTACTGCAGAGGATGGACTGCAATCATTTAGACCAGAAATGGCTAATCACTGTCACAGAAGGCTCTGCCTGGGCAGGCAAGTTTCTTACCACCCAGGGAATGTGTTACAGTCCCCAGTCTCTGATGGACTCACCAGTGCCTGTTGGGGTTTGATAGTAATCAGCACTGCTCCCGTGCTTGCCTTGCAACTCGTCTGCTCAGGTGCAGGTCTGCTTACCTCCCCAGTCTATGCAAAACCTGTGCTTGCTGAAGTAGCCTGGCTGCTTGGTTGCTGGGCTCTGTTGTCCCTTCTGGATGCAGCATGGGAAGGTGCTGTGTGGGTTACAGGAGCAGCAGCATCCCATCTTTTATGCTTTTCAAGTCAGCGCTGCTTAGTTTTAGCAAATCCCATATGGGCTAGCTGATTCCTGCTCAGAGTACTGACCATGGGGGATCCCTGCCACATGCATCTTCCTGGCCAGTGAAGATGTGACCACACTCTAACTGCCCAGGGAAATCCAGGTCACCTGGAAGCCATACTGGGACCTTGCTTGTTGTTCCTGCAGGGCTATAAGGATCAAGCCTCTAAATGGATATCTCTGTGTCATCTTATTCCTGATGGTTTTCATGTTGAAACATGTTCCAAAAAATCCCAGCAAAGTATGGGTTGGAAGAAGAAAGCAGCAAACCCTTCACAAATGTTAACCATGACAGCTAAACTGTCAAGCAGTGTTCTGTATCCTGCCTTGCTGGCACAGCTGAGCTCAGCAGAGAGGCTTTGGTGCATGCATGGGGCGGAGGTTAGAGACAACACCTACTGATGGTTGCCCTAATTATGTGCTAAAGACTTTCCCTTATGCTGCTGTAGTTTGATGCTTTAAAGTCTGAAACAGGTTTGTGCAGAGCAGCAGAGAGGTGCAGGCACGATGGCCCCTGCTGCACAGAGCTGGTTGTGTGACAAAATTTTGGGATACACAGAGATGATCCTGCCTTAGGCTTACCAGTCCAAAGGTGTTTCCATAGTTTCCTGCCCAAGTCTTACCAGGCTAAGGGGTACTGTGGTACAGAGCACTTGGAGTAGTGTGGCTTCATTATTTACATGGTAGGGTGGGTGAGCAAGGCTCATTGGAGTCAAATCTGGTGTATCCCTGTGCTCCAGAAGCTTCATTTTTTTTTCTGATAAAGACCACTATATTGCAGACTCTAGGAGCAGGAAGAAAGTTATCACATACGGAAAATTCACCCTTTTCCATTTGTTGTTTTTGGAAAGGGAGATGAAGACTGCCTTCTCTTTAAAGAGTATTTGAAGTTATTTTGTAATTGTTCACTGACTATGGGCTCTGATAGTGGCTTTTTTACTTGTTTGAATATGGTATTTCTGTGCTGGGCGGGGTTGGTGTTCCACTCCTTGTCCAGTTCTCCAGACACTTTTCTTGTGACCAATTTCATCCTAACCAGCTGTCTTGTTCTTCCATGTGAATATATTCTGCTTGAATGGTTTTGAAGATGCACTAGAAGCTGCTCCTTTATTCAAGTAGCTTTTTAAACCATTCCCCTAAAGGCTGTCAACTGCATTAAATATAAGTACATGCTGTTTCACAGATGAGGTAATCTTTTACTGCTAATGTTGATAGACTGGTTTATATGCATGACTGATAAAACCTCAGATGAGAAATAATAGGCTGCATGGCAGACTTCAGTGTCATATGGGTAAGGAATGACTGTATAGTTTTTCTAATGACTAAGGCTTTAAGTTGCCTCACTGTTTAAAGACATTCTATATCCTCAACTCTAATTGCTCTTTTTTCATCTTATTTACAACTTTTTTAAAATTAGAAAATTCTCTTTGTGGATTAGACTAGATATTCTAGGTCATATGGCTGCAGAGTTTTAAGTGAATTTTTTTTTTTTTTTTTTTTTTATTTGGGCACATAACTTTTTCATGTGTGGCTTCTTGCCAGTCCATCTGCATTCATCACCATAAAGTTTGGTAAATGATGCAGTTAATATAAACAATAGAAACGTGAGGCAGTTTATTGAGTTTGCTATTGGCTGGCTGCAGTTGCTTTCTTTTCTGTTGCCCATCAGAATGAAATCACTGAGTTAATTGTAAAGATTTAGGGGGAAAAAGCACCGTTGAAGGCTGCAGGATAAGTGTATGTGTGCACAAAGCTTCTGCGAGCAGACAAGTGGAACCTGTGTCCCTGCTTTCTTCTTTATTTCAGTCCACTCCTATACTGCATCACCTGAGCAAGCCTTAATGTCAGTTTTTCCCTGCTTGCATCTGTTTATCTTCCTTAGCACTTTTCCTTGTTTGCTAAAAGAGACCCCAATCCCAATAACTAGGACATTACCACCTTTTCCTTCCTCAGAGGCCTCTGTTAAAAACTGTCCATCTCCCTTTTGGTAAAAGTGTATGTTAATGTACTCTTAATGCATAGTGGAATAACTTGATGTTCCTGTTGGAATTTGTACCTACAGCAAGTGAGTATGCACCACTTACTCTCTTGTGCTTTGCACACTTTTTTTTTTTTTCTTCATTTTTCTGGCTGTCAGTCACTCCCCGTCCTTGGAACTGCGCTTCTGTGCCAGCTGTGCCAAGAGATGCCATACTGCCGGCAGCAGCACAAGTGGTGACAAGAACTAGCCCAACGCCAGAGTTTGTGTTAGTCTGGGACTCCTGTGCAGTGCAGCACAGCAGCTGCTTGTGTTCAGATGTAATCATATACCAAGTGTAGTGTCTTTTGTCTGCAGAGGGGCTAGGAGGTGGTTCAGCCTGGGCCAGAGGAGGCTCAGGAGCTCCTACAGCCTGCGTGGCTACCTGGCGGGAGGGAGCATGGCTCTTTCTTCTCAGTGGTGCCCACTAATCCAGACAGGAGGTGGTGGGCACAAACTGAGACTCGGGAAATTAGATCTGAGCACAGGAAGATGCTTTTTTACTGTGTGAGTGGTCAAACACAGGTGCAGGTTGCTCGTGGAGGCTGTGGATCTCCCTCCCAGGAGATACCAGCCCTGCAGCCTGGTGTCGCTGGCCCTGCGTGAGGTGGGATGGGGAGCTCCTGAGGTGTGCCCCCGCCTCAGCCGCTGTTCTTCTGCAGTGGCAGAGTCCCCGAGTGCCCGCTCCTGTGTGCCTGCCAAAGGCTGGCTGAGCTAAACGGAGGCATCCACCACCCTGTGTGTCTGACTTAGCCAGCTGGCACGTGTTGGCTGCTTCAAACTAGGAACTGCTTCAATGTGGGCTGGCTGGGGAGAGGGTGAAAGTAGCCCTCCGTGGGGCTTTGTGCCCTCAGCTCACGGTGCCTGCCTTCCTAGGAGTGTGGTGGTGGAGGGGCATGCAGACAGTATGTGCTAGTTCCCTGTAACGCAGTAATGCTGCCATGCTTAACTGACTGAATTGCAGAGAGGCTGAAAAATAAGAACTAGGGTATAACTGTCTTCAGCTGTGGCTTACAGTGCTTGTCTACTTATATCCAGAAACAGGAACGACTGCCTCTGCTCAGAAAGCTTCTCGTCTGCTTCAGTATCTAGTACGAAACCCCCTTCTTGTCTTTCAGGTTCCTCCTTGAACTTCCCCCTCAGTTCCAGCCGAACTTCTCTGTCACGCGTCTCTGAACAGCACAGTGTCCTGTGCTGCGGTGCAGTTTGCTTCCATCTGCCTTCAGCTGGTAGAGCAGCTTCTCTTCTCTCTAGGATCCTATCCTGTCCCTGCCCTATCATATGCATTTGTCTTCAGTAGGAGACACGTGATGCCAGTGGTTAGGGAGCCTACCTCCCTGTGGAAGCCTCTGCCGAACACTGAGCTGCTCTCTGTGTCGGTACGCATGTGAGAGAAGCAGTCCCTCCACATCCGCATTGAGACATGCTTCCTTCCCCACGGTCGTTTTGCCCAAGGGATGTCTCAGAAAAATTATCTGTACGCCATTCTTGTAACCTACAGAGCTTCCCACATGCAGTCGCTCGCTGAAATTTGGGGTTTAGTCTTTCCTGGTCCTTTGTATATGACAGCTAAAAGTACTATGTATATTTTCAGTGCCCATGCTAGATTTACCTTGCATCTGAGTAACCCTGGTAACCAGCTAAATGTGCTCATTTACGCTTTCTACATCAGTCTCTACCCATGCTTTACTGTAGGTATTGCCTGAAATCTCACATTCCGTTTGCACCTGTAACTCAGTTGTTTTACACTTGTGGGAGGTCCTGACCTGGGTGTAGCAGAATGCTGCAGTAAGCATTAAATAATGCTGTTTAATATGCAAAAGTCTCAGTATTGGGGGAATAGGCCCTTAGGATAACATGATTTCCTCACTTTAAAAAAATAGAATTATTTGGACATACCTAATTTTCTCAAAGTTACGTTTGGAATATTTTTTTCCAAATGTAACCATTAATTTTTTTCTCACTTCAGGTGAATATTGTGAACCCTTATTTTCCCCTGTGTGGGATAGCTCTGACATGAGAGCTTTTTGGTATGCTGCCTGAACTATCGAGTTCGGTTGTTTTTTTTTTTTTCCTCCTGTCTTTTTGAAATGTTCCTCATTAAAAGTTCATAGATTAATGTTACTTACTTTGAATCAGATTTTCTCTGCAGAGGTTACAAAATCTAGTAAATGTTGTTAATCGTTACTGTAAGACTGTTTATTTTTTTATACTTATTTGCAGAACCTAAAGATGCATGAATTCTCTTTTCTCTTGAATATGCATCATAGTTCCTAAGCGACATTGAAGAAATGCTTTTCAGTCCTTTCTTACATTAATGACAAGCATGTGCATTTTTCATGACCAAAAAGCAGAAACTACCGTCACATGTTTATTGTAGGCACTGGTCGTGTGTATTGTGCTTTGCTCTTTGCAGGCTGACTACAGCAATTGGCTGTGTGCAGGCTGGTGTTTTCTGTAGAAGAGGCCAGCACTTTGACTGCCATTTGTAAAGCAGTGTAGTATAAAGTGTAGTGCTAAAGTACATCTCCTTTAGGCTGTGGTTGCTTTTACGTGAAGAATTAGGAGAGAACTGCCAACAGAAATGGTATCCCATTAGGCAGCAGGTAAATGGCTGTTGGTGGAAGAGGAGCTATGTGTTGCAATTGCTGGGGGGGGGGG
>JANZLQ010000089.1:42536608-42610862 GCA_026212715.1 Elanus axillaris | reverse complement strand
GTTGCAATGGGTTGCCCCCCCCCCCCCGCTTTTTTTTTTCCTTAAAAAAAGAAAGACGAGAGCACAATGCAATGGTTGGGAGAGTTGGGATAATTAATGTTTTCTCAGTGTGGCAGCCTCTAATTAGATGGGAGGAAAGGATTAATTCTGGAATGCTTCTTTCTAGAAGATGCTGCTGATGGTTGTTTCTGGTTGCACAAAACCTACTGATAGTGGAAGCTGTATTGTAGCCCTATAGAGCTCCTTTCTCTGAACCCCCATTAAGAACATGCCATGCAAGTTGCAACTTCCATGCACAGTGCTCTCAGCAAGCTCAGGTGTAGGTGGCAGTCCTGAAGTTCTGAGCAGCGTGGTTCTGGCCTCTCCCTGGCACCACCGCCCGCTGGCTGCTGTCCAGTTAGCCTCCACCTGCAGTTTTTCAGCTCCTTCCTGACACTGTCTTCTGCAGTTGCTCATCAGCTCCAGCTCTCCGCTCAGAGCAGCATCAGCTGCAGCTGGCTGAGCAGGACCATGTCTGGTCAGGCAGTGAGTATCTCCAAGGATGGAGTCTCCACAACCTCTCGGGGAAACCTGTTCCAGGGCTTGATCACCCTCACAGTTACTAGAAAAAACACAAACCAAAACCAAAACATCACCACCACCAAACCCTCCTATGTTCAGGTGGAGCCTCCTGCGTGTCAGTTGTGCCCACTGCCTCCTGTCCTGGCACTGGGCACCGCTGACAGGAGCCTAGCTCTGTCCTCTTTGTATCTTCCCTGCCGGTATTCGTACACATTGATAAGATCCTCCTGAGCTGCCTCTTCTCCGGGCTGGACAGTCCCAGCTCTCTCGGCCCCTCCAGTACATCAGGTGCTCCAGTACGTTAGTCGCCTTTGCGGCCCTGTGCTGGGCTCCGGTATGCCCATGTCTCTCTTGTACTGGGGAGCCCAGAGCTGGACCCAGCACTGCAGGTGTGGCCTCGCCAGCGCTGAGCCGGGCGGTACAATCGCCTCCCTTGACCTGCTGCCAATGTTCTGCCTAATGCAGCCTGGGAGGCTGTTGCTTTGCTGCAAGGGCATGCTGCTGGCTCACGTTCAACTCGTCCACCAGGTCTTTTCCTGCGGAGCTGCTTTCCAGCCGGTGCCCCAGCATGTCCTGGTGCAGGGGGCTATTCCTTCCCGGGGGCAGGACTTTGCACTTCTGCTTGCTGAACTGCATGAGGTTCCTGTTGGCCCATTTCTCCAGCCTGTAGAGGTCCCTCTGGATGGCAGCATGACCCCCTGGTCTGTCAGGTGCTTCTCCCAGTTTGGTGTCATTTGCAAACTTTGTCCTGTTTCCATCCCACTGGATTACAGCTCTTTTGCTGCTTGGAAGACACAGTTTTAATCTCTCACCAGGTCACGTTTCTAGTCTACACTTCCAAGGGGGCAACCAGAAGCAGGTTCACATTTGCATGTATTTCTCCAGAATAGCTTCAACTTTTCCCTCTTTTAATGCCTTGACAAGCTGCGCTCCCAGCCTTTCTATTCCGGTTCTGCTTGTGTTTTTGTGGGCTCTGTTTTTGGCACAACGGGCAGCATGGAAATCTTTGGCAAATAATCACCCTTCAATTCCACAGGCTGTTCCTTAATTATCCAGTGTGCTTTATTCTCCTGAAGTCCTAGTGTTTTAAATTTAAATTTTTATGAACACAATAGTTTGGGCAAAAAGCAAAAACTGGTTATTAAGTTTCAGCATGTGGTGCTTGGGTGGTCTTGAGCTCCTTCCAGAGGAGCTGGCTTCTGTACAAGTGAGCAGGCGGCTGGCTGCTCTGCTCAGCGCTGCTGCGGAGTGCAGTGCCACACAGCCGCTCCCCGGGTTGCTCTGCAGCACACATAGCTCCTGAGGGGCCTTCATTCTGCAGCATGCCTGCAAGGCAGAGACTCTCCCGGGTGTCAGGCTAGATTTGTTGGAGCTTTTTGCTGAAAATAGCTTGTAGGTTTGATTATGGGTGTTGAGCAATGAAAAATGTTAAGTTAAAAAGCTCATAATGAAACTAAAACCAGTCAAGGTGTTGCCTGGGTCACAAAGAAAAAAAAATGAAGGTATGCAATTGATCACATTACACCTTCATCCATTGTAGCTCTGGCTATTGTGCATCTGTCATGTCTCGCAAATGCTATAGGGGATACTGTGAAAAACTGTCTTGTGGGGAAAAAAGAATTATTATTGGTACATGCATGTAGGCAGTGCCATTCAAACTTCTAGGTAATTCCAGTCTCACTTATAGGTGTTTTAATTTGCATTGAAACAATTTATTTTGATTTTTTTTTGTATGCAATTCTAATTCACATTGCAAAAGGACAAAAAAATCCTCATCTGCTGTTGTCAGCTGGGTTTTTTTGTGCTTCAGTATGTATTGCTGCGACACAATTGACCATGTTAGCTATTTGCAGCAACCCCCACTATTTCAAAGAGGAAGGAAAAGGACATGGGGATTTTGGGGTATGACTGGGAGAAGTTCAGCCTGGTGCAGCCCTGACTTTTCATGAGCAGTCTAGAGGGTTCCCACTCTGTCTGCCGTTCCCAGAAACGGACAGACTGCAAATCAGTTCCCACTCTGTCTGCCGTTCTCAGAAACGGACAGACTGCAAATCCTGGGCAGGGTTTCAGGGTGCTGGCTGTGGAGATCTGCTGCTCTTCCTCTGACCCAGCTGCTTTGCCAGCTCTTGGCTGTTCCTTGTATAGCTGCAGAAGCTGCTGGTGAGGTGAAGGTGATACAAGCCCTGTTTACACTACTCATCACCAGTTGTCACTTCGATATGTCACTGATATGTTTCTGAGGGAAAACAAGAAGTGGTGGGTTTTCTAGTACCTCATGTGAGGTTCAGTGCTGGTCGGGTGTGGAAACCTACTTTTGATAATCGTGGGTGTGAATCTTTTTTCTCTTTTTTTTTTTTAAGATGGTATTGTAATGTTTTGTGTTGGGAAGGGTTAAGACAGCTGAAACGTAGGAATTAATACCACTGACTTTCTCTAGCGCTTTCTTGGCAGCACTTGGGTTAGTCTCTCTTGCAGCCTGGTTTCCTACAGAGCCCTGATAGCTGACAGCAGTATGGCGGATCTGTAGCTCTTGGTTGATGTCATGTGCATTTTCACTTAGTTCCCAACTTTTAATAAATACTGCACGCTTCAAGTTTAATGCTACGGTTTTGCTGCGGATGTCTTGACTGGCTTTTCCTAGCGCTCACTTGGCCAAAGAGGAGGTCGTTCTGAATTTTGAGGTGCGCAAGTGAGCAAGGGACTTGCCATTGAAAGAGGAGAAGGAGCTTCCCCCTTCAGTCGTTCCTGGGTATATCGCATCTAGGGCTACATGCGGCGAGTGGAGAAGGCTTCCTGCTAGAGAAGGAGCATCTGAAGGAGCGTCTGAAGGACTGCTTCAGTGCTGGACAGACTCTGCGCTGTGACTGGCTGCGTGCCTTCCGGTGCTCGTTCCCTGTCTGGCCGCCATGCCCAGGTGTCTTCCTGGCTCAGCCGTGCTCCCGGCATCTGTGTGGCCATGCGGCTCCCAGTGCCCCAGGAGCTCTGGTGCTCCAGCACCCAGGCGGGTGCGTGCTAGCGCACGACAGGCTGTGGGGTGCAGGTGCTGGGCGAGCTGGTCTCCCCGCTCCCTCCCTGCCCCGGGGGGGCCCTGGCAGCTAGGGAGGGAGCTGAGGGTGAGACAGCAGGGCTGAGCTGGGAAAGGCAACCCTCTGTGGGGAGGGAGGGGGGAGGAACTGGCGGCTGGTGCTGCTGAAAATTTACTTCTTTTTCCTCCCACGTCCCTAGTGCAAACAAACGCTTTCTGTTTCTGAGGTCCCTGCACATCCTATGGCCTTTCTTGCCTCCTCTGCTCCCCTGCTCTCCTCTCCCTCCTGCAAGAGCTGACCCATGTCCTCCGTTCCGGAGGGGTTGTCCCCAGGCGCTGCCAGTCCCACCTCCCCATAGAGAGTGGGGAGGGAGGAGAAGGTCTGGCTTGTGCCGGAGAGCTGGCTGCCTACCCAAAGACGAAGGTGCCCACCGGAGCAAGCTTGTAACCAGAGAAATGCTGGTGGCTTTCATGTGATCCGGGCCGTGTACTTCTGGGAGTGAGTCGGTGGCATCAGCTGAACGCTTGCCTGAGTTTCATGGTTTCCCTTTTTAAAAGAAGATTGCGGAATCTTCTTTAAAAAGATGGAAAAAACTGTGAAACGCCACCAGAGTTTCCAGACCAAGCATATGTAATGAGAAAGCAGATATCTAGTGTCTCTATAATGCACAATTGGCAAGTAATTTTTTAACATAGGAAAACTTCGATTGCACTGCTACTTTCAGTTCTTTGTAACTCAAGAATAACCTTTTCAATCTAAAATACTCGTTAAATTACATACGTTTTTGAAAGTGTCTTATATATTTCCCAAACTTTGAGACTAATCACACATATAGTTTGTAAGTTGCTTGTTCGGAGCTATGTGGTTTTTCCAGCGAACCTGACAAGTTTTAACATGATCTGAGTGAAGTATGAAGGAAGAGAACCTTTATTCTGTATAATATAATTAAGAGAATTCAAGTACGCTTGCCTTTACTGAAAGAGGTGAAAAGGAATACAGTACAAACCTTTTATACCAAATTCAGATGTTACAGTTACTGAATCTTACTTTATATGGATTAAGCTCTGTCAGGAAGTAAGTTATTGGAACCATGAACCCTCCTGCACTTTGATTCATATCTTAGAAGGAATCATTAGTAGAAACCCATTATTTTGCTTTTGGTAAAAAGATAACGAGAAACGTTTAATGAATGAATAAAAAGTTAGTAAAGTCGCGCTGTTCTGAGAACTTTTCAAACTTTTAATTGATCTGATACTCAGTTTATGGTTCCAAGTCTGGTTTTCAGCAACTGTACCTTAATTCCTGTCTTCTTTTCACTTGAGGGTGATTACGAGCAAGAAGATTCACAGAAGAACTTATCAAATGCCTTTCAGATGGTCAAAGATCACTTACCTGTCACCATTGTTGCCTTCCGCTTGTCTCTGAGCTGCATCTCGAAAGTGCCTTAGACTCCTCCAAAACGCATCTTGAAACTACAGTAGGCATGAGCGTATTTCTTGTGATAAGGTAGTTAAATAAACCATATCTGGAAGTAAGCTTTTTTGCTTCCGATGGCTGTTTTTGCGATACCTGATCAGAGAGTCAAAATTCCCCTGGCCAGGAGCAACTGGAGCAACTGGCTTTCTCATTCCTGGGAATGACTCACATGCCAGGGTAGGTGAGCCGCGCGCTCCCGCTCACTTCCTGGCTCCGGAGCAGCTCAGGCGCCCAGGACGCAGACAGTGATTCACCTGAGAGGTGGGTTAGTGCCTGTTAAAGGCAGCAGCCTTCGTGCAGGGAGACGTTGCAAGCAGTCTGAAGCCGTGTTTTACAGCAACCTGTACAACCGTGTCTGTGCCTTTCGGATAATATGGTTTTGTCTTCAGGGTGAATGTGAAGTTAATGTGATACTGAAAAACCTTGTGCTGGTTAGATGCAAATAATCTGCTAGTCAAGATTATCTTGTCAATTATTAATTTGACTATATTTAGACATTTTTAATGTTGTGCTTTGAACAGATCCTCTCTTCTAAATAGCCTGTAGGATGGAAGCAAAATGTTAAGTCTGTAACTGAATATTTCGGCTAAAATGACTAGACTGTCTGTTTACTGCATACTTTTTACTGTTATGATGTTCTTTAAGACTCTGGCTGTGAGCCCACTGACTTGCAGTCCTGCTGTCAGCGGTTCTGGTTGTACACACATTTAAAGCGTGACAATTTAGTCGTTAAGAGCATTGAAATAATCATGGGAGTAGTTGTATCAGGACAAAATTTTGCTTTGTGTCCATAGATGATGAAGTGGTTAATTTCCCATTTCTGCCACCTTCTTGAAAGAAAAAGCAAATATATATCTCCCTCATTAAATCTTCAGGAGAAAAAGAAAAATAATCTTAGGGCTACGAGAGCAATGGCTGCCAAGTCACTTTTCTCGGACTGCTCTGTCTGTTCTGCCTGGACTTCTCCATATACATTTTTTTCTTCTTTCCTCAAAGATCTGAGGGACTGAATCCCTAGCCCCCCTCTTCTGAGACTGAACAACCTTTTCCATAGGTGCCCTTGACAGCTGCATGGAACCCTTTGAGGAGCCAGAGCAGGAGCAGGACCTACCAGCTGCTTCCCCAGAGTGGTGAACAGCTTCCTCTGGCTGTGTGTCCAGGGGGATCCTGTGCTAATTTCTGCATTTCTGCTAGTGGGCAGATTGTAAAATTCCTACTTGCATCAGGACCTCTCCCTTGAATCAGGTACAGTCCCTGATTGTAGGAGACTTTTGACTCAGCTCATCTTTGAGGACCAGCTTTTGCAAGGCAAAACAGATAATGCCAATGAAGCCAGCAGGAGCACGTGTTACGCTTCTGTCGTATGTTTTCAGCTTTATTACTCCAAGCTGCCAAACTGATCTCAGAAGCTGGATATTCTGACATTAAGTGGTGGTCCCTGTTGCTTTCACATGCTGGAGCGCACACATCGTGTCACCTGAGGATGGAGGTTTTTTCTGAGGTTAGGGACAGGAGACTTGACGAAGTCTCTGCCTCTCTCAGTCCTTGCACGTGGCTATATAAGCTAGTGTGTACCACCTACCATTTCACCTTCTTTCAGCTGTCCCTTATGCTCCAGTGTCTAGCAGCTGCTTGTGTTTTGTTCCCCTCCCAACGGCTTGTCCTGTTTCTAGACGAATAATGGTGCCTTCAGTTTTTCCTTCCAATCTTTGGTTCACCTCCTCTGTGGCTTTGAGTCATTATCCACCCTAACCTTACTTGTGGTGATCTAGTTCTGTGTTCTGAGTTGAGCCTAGGGCAGGAGTATGTGCCTGACTGATGGTCTTGTAGGCTGCTCCTTCGAGCTGAGAAGTTACCCTGTGGAGAGGGCAGTGAGAGCCACCCTGGGATACAGTGGTTAATGCTATCATCAGTTAGTGCAGCTCAGGTATGGTACAGCTCACTGCATAGCCGTGCAAACAGCTTGATTCCTCAGCATTAAATCTCTTTTAAGGTGTTTCTCTCCTATCTCTGTAAATCACTGTCTTTGCTCTCTGTTAAGTGGGAGACCTCATTCTTCCTCTGGGGAGCGTACAAGACTGTCTTGCCCTTTCTTCTGTGGCTGTGCGGTAGCTGGGAGTCTCCAGAGCTATGAGAGTATCATATATCAATCACCCTGCACAGTTGTCTTCACCATATGTCTCAGGCCCATTTCCCATTTGATGCTGTTCGGTTCACCTCTCAGATACTGCATGCTTTCAAGGAGCTACTTCGAGATCAGGTTTGCTTGTAAGTGACTTGCTGCCAGCAGGCACGTGGGCCCTGGCGATGAGTGATGTGAACAGGGCTCACAGTCCTGGTGCTGTCAAGCTGCGTCCTGTCTCAGGATAGAGTTGTGTGAAGGTGGGTTCTCGTGCTGGCTTCTTGAAAATAGACTGGGATTAGACTATTCAAAATTCCCATTCTTCAGAAACCTGGCTCTCAAGGGTTCGCTCATACGGGTGTGATGGTGGACAGTCACTTGTTGGAGGCCACATAGGTAGTCCTTCAAGTTTCCTGAAGAGAAGCCTTCTGTTTGATGTGTCTGGGCAAATATTGCAGAAGTTGCAGGAGAAATCAACCTCTCTTTTCCATTGAGATACCTTCATAATAGATGGTCCTTTTCTGGGATGTTTGGACAGCCCTGAATCTCAGTGTCAGAGGTCCATGGTGGAGCAGAGACCTCACAGCTTGGGCACTGAACAAAGCATTCACGCTGCGTTGGTCTTGCTTCCAGTGTTTCTGTGCACAGACTGCCTGATAGCGTGCCCCTCGGCTGGGGGTGCTGATAAGCTCCTGCCTCAGTTCCGAGGAACAGCAGACCCCTGGGACCAGCGACTTGTGAACCTGTAAGTCTGAGTACCATGGCTGAGGGCTGGAAGCAACTTTGCAGATAGATCATAAACAGCAGTTTTAACAACTTAAATCTGAAAGTTCCATGCTTGACTTCTGCTTTGCACAAGACCACGCGCTCCCAAGCTGGGTGCTGTACTGCGTCCTTGGTGAGGGGCATGGTTCCGACCCTGGGGTGGTGCTGGCAGATGTGTCTGTTCCTCTGGTCTCAGTCTTGCAGGCTTCAGTCAGGGCATGGCATGACAGTGCATTATGGTTTGATTCATGCTGTTCTTCAGGCACTTCTAATGCTGGTTGTCTTAAGCTGGGGTCTAAGAAACAGTGCTGCAGGACATGTCATGGGGAAGAAGGGAAGAAATTAGAAGTGAAAATTAAAATGTTTAAAAAATATAATTTAATTTCTTACACAGACCCAAGCGTTTAATAGTTGTTACTCTGTGAATGGAGTACACACACCAGAGTTAGTGTGTTAACGGTGGTCAAAAAATAAATACGTTCATAAAATCTACATGAGAACGGGGTTTGGGTTTCTTTTGCTTGTTTGCTTTTTGAATGTGATGCCACATTAACTTTTCTTTAAAATCTCTGTAATTTGGTGTATTGGTAAAACTTAATGGGTTAGAAACCACTGTCATAGCATCCCCTAGCAGGCTTTTAATTCGTTTGTGTTGTCTGGCTGTTCTCAGGCTGGAGCAAGTCAGGACCAGCTGGCACATGAAAAGGAAATGCCACGGAGCTTGTCGTAAAAACAGCGCAAAAGAAATGTGAAGCTCTGATGTAAAGAAAAGCTGAAAGCTAACCTGTAACTTTACTATTGTTCACATTATTTAAAGGTTGGATGACCCTTTTTGTATGCTGGTGATTAGAGAGCAATTCTCAGATTTCATAAGAACCTGAACAATGTTATTACAACAATTATTCTGTTGCTTCATTCTAAAACTCCTTTACTATCATATTCAGCAATATGAACTACAGGGTTATTTTTAAAGCAGATTAGCCACCTGGATAATATATGAGACTGGATTTTTCTTTTTTTTAAACTTAGAAAGTGGTAGCAGGATCAGAGCTTGCAACACTGGAAGGATTCCTCCAGCGTTATACCTTCAGATGTAGAAGATGGAGGTGCTTTTGTTAGTGGAAAAGTCTTGGAAGAGTTTGACGCTTCCCTTTTCCTGAGGTGGTTTACTTCAGTCACTGTTTTGATGGCTGTCCCTTAATTAAGAACTGACTTTTTAAAAGCTCGTTTCTTTTTTTCCTCTATCCTTGAGTTCATCACGTTATGTTGATAGGTAATCTGAAGTTACACACCTTGGCTGGCTGATCCTGTCTATAGACTTAGGTCTATTTTGGTGCCTTTAGTTTTCAAATGCGACCTGCTGGCTCTGTGCTTTTGTGTATTGTCGTATGGGTAAAAATCTTGGTTGCTCGACATGGCTTCCCGGCTCTTGTTCATGATGCAAATTGTTGTTTTGCATTTCTAATTAATTGAAGTACTGCTGTATATTATGAAAGTTTTCTTAGTGCTCAGAGTTGTAGGAGCCGTGATGGAAGGATGTGTATCGCAGTGCCTGAGAGTCAGGGCGCGTATGAAGTGCAGAATTTGTCTTTAGGCAGTCAGGAATTAACTTGCTGTCCCTTTGAGGAGAGGCAGTCCAACACAAAATCTGGAAGGCCAGATGGTGCATGTATTAGGCAAAGGTATAACGTATTTCCTTTTTCTGAAGCGCAAGTAAGATAAAAAATACAAAGAAATATACGTAAGCCTTTGTGTGCCAAAATAAGATTGATTTCCTACAAAATTTGACTGTCTAGTCTGACTGTTGCTCTCTCTATAGTTACCCTTTGGGAACCCAGCAACCTGTAAAAATGTTTAGAATAAGTGTCAGTAGTTTTTGTGTGAATCCTCGACCTTAGGAGCCTGGAATAAGGTTCATTTGTCTGAACAAGTTTAAGGCCTGGTGCCAGTTTTCCAGTTTCTAGGTTGTCTGTTGCTTCTAGTCTGGAGTACAGACAAGCTAAGCAAATGAACATTTGGATGCAGAAAGAAAAGCCCAGCTGCTGCCTCATGGTGGTGATGGACTGGAGGAAGAACACCTAAGGTGGAAATGTTACATGCGTTTACTCTGTCTTGTACAACTGCTCAATCTAGGAAAAGCAAAGGTTTTCTCTCAGCAGCTCCTGAGTGTCTGTACCAGCCTTTTCAAGTTAAGTTGGGAGAAAAATGAGATCAGGAAAAAAGGTGACAGTTGTATTTAATACGCTGATAAACTTTACTGAATTGCATAAATTCCTTGACTGCACTAAAGAAATCTGGAGAGCCCAGAAGAGCAGCTTTCTGTGGCATGCTGCTGGTACTTTCTACCTGTGGTCTAGGCTGATGGCTTCCTCATCTCTGAGGGAAGTCTGTTCTCAAAACCTGTCTCCATTTTGGCTAGGTGTGAAATACAAAATACTGCTTTGGTTATTTTTCTGAGCCTTAAAAAGCAGAGACATAAACTCTGAGGCATTTTAACTGTTACAATGCTTACTTCCATCTGGAGGCAGGGATCTAAAAACTTGCAAAAAAAAGTACAAAATCCCAAATGTTAGAATTTAGAGGACTTTTTAAAGTGGATCAACCAGATGTCCTATCCATGCAGTCACCTTGCATTTCTCTGCTACGGAGTTTGGCAACTCTGGCTCCCTTTTACCTACCTAAAGAAGCAGCAGCTGAAAAACAAATGATTAAGACTCCTCTGAAACCTTTGGCACACCCCTTATTTAAGGAGCAACTCAGCCCGTTTTGTGGTTACACCCACCCTTACATGCAGGCTCTTAGTACTTAACTGTGTGTACTGCCAGTATGTGTGTGCAGTGTCAAATGAGCCTTGTAGTAGCAGGAGTAGAAATGAGAAAATAAAAAAACCCAAAACCTTCACATTGGAATAAATTTTCTGTTCCCCAGCATTTTTTTAGTTCATCGCTGCCATATCGCTCATTTTAAGTTACTGTCTTTCTCTGTAATAACCACAAAAATGGGCCAGAGCTCCACTTTTAAATCCAGAGCTGAATGCAAGTCTGAGCTGAGAGTCCTGGGGACCTCCATATTAGCTACGCTGGTGTGATCCATTTGGAAGAGGGAGGACTGAGCTGCAAAGTTTCAGGCTGATTTCTTCCCTAATATGCTCAAAGTTCAGGAACACACATTTCCATGGGCACCTGCCTGGTGGAATATCACAGCTGATTTACAAACCGTCTTTTCCTGATGTTAGCTGTTAATGTTAACATTATGATGTTAATTGCTGTTCTATGTCAACAGGCTTAGGGAAAGATTTTCGGACTCCTCATACTTTTCTTTAAGCAGTTGCTAAAGTGGTGACTGTTTTAGCAGCTAAGAATTTAATATGTTTACTCTTACCAAAGTAGGTAAATTAATCCTGTTAAACAGTATATGTGTGTGTGGAGAGAGGAATTAATTCCTGAACGGCATTTAATCCTGCGAGGAAGACATGGTTTGAGATAATGTTGATTTATAGGGAAGTTTGGAAGCAACTGGTGTCTGGTTGGGGATTAGTTCAGTTTCCAGTTGTAAAAGGGTGTTATAGTTATAGAAAGTATGTAACATGTCTAGTGGAGAAGATACAGGGAGTAGAAATTGCTAAATAAGACATACATCTATCTACCTGTGCTGCAAAGGCTGGGGAATCCCAAAGGCAGATGTAATTAGTGCACAGTAATCTAAAAACAACTCTGAAAAAAATCAGGCTGTGGGGAGAAACCTGTGTGATTGTATTAGGCTGCTGTAAATATTTAATTTCTAAAAATAGCAATCAAGTGGTGATCAAAGCATCTGGCATGTGTGAGAAGGCATAAAGCTAGCAGGAGAGCTTGAGAAGAAGTGAAGTTTGTTACTAAGGGACGTGACTGTTTTCTCAGCAAGGTGCAGGGGAGTCTCACACTCCAGCTCCTCAGTGTCACAAAGCAGCAGGAGACGAGTGTCCAGGTACGGGGTGGGGGCAGGAGGGGTGATGGGAGTTACCACAGGTGGGAGGGCTGATGGAAGGGAGAAAGTTGTGGTGCTTTCCCTGAGGTCCCTTCTGCAATGCATTGTCACTTGGGCAGCGCGTGATGCAGAGGTAGTCCTCTGGGGTGGCGGGTATGTCGGGGGACAAGTAGCAGCAGGAATGTGTTGTTTGAGGAGCAACCAAACATTGCTGGAGGCTAAGGTAAGCTTAACAGGTTTTTTTTTAATATAATTTGTAGAGTTGGAGGCAATAAATGGTTGGTATTTCATTCATGTCTTAAAATAGTGAAATAATTTCCAGGATTTTCAATTAGAAAGCAGTTTCTCTTTAGGCATAGTTCATTTGGACTTCCCCTGTGGGATGGCTAAGGGAGAGCTCTGCAGGTGGTGTGGTGAGCCGGGTGGAGAGGGATTTTCTGGATGTGGAGCGTTAGGCAGTGTTGCTTGCTGCCTTCTCTTTGCCTGTCATTGGGCCTGGGAAGGGTGAATGTGCCACCAAGGGGGACATTTCTGGGTGTTCCCCTCTGGCGAGTGGTAGGCTGGGGGTGAATGCTGTGCAGCTCTAGGGTGCCCTTTGCAGGGGAAGCCGTCCTGGGTCGTCTGCTGGTCTGGGCAAGGAGTGTGCTCTGGTGGGACTCTGGAGTGTTGCTGACTGTGTCCTCCACCAAAGTCCCTGCTGGGAGTGGAGAGGAAGGACGGTGAAACGGTGTAGGCGGTAGGAAAGCAATTGCATGTGTGAGAGGTGGGTAGGGACGAGGAGGGACCGTGTCCTCCTTCCCTCTGTCAAGTATGGTTCATCCTCTTCCCTGCCCTGTGATGTGCCAGCTGAGCTGACACCCAGTGTAAGAATTACTGACATACAAAGTCAACAGCTCTGGGTTTTAATCCCAAATAAAGCTAAATTGTCCTTGGAAGCAGCCATGGTCAGTAAGCTGCTTAAGTGTTAACAAGTAAGGTTTTTTTGTTTAAAGCAGATAGAATTATTCTCTAGACTGTCTTAAATTATATGAAGGTACTTCAATGCATAGGCTATGGGTTGTCTGTATTCTGTGAGGTGGACGTGATTTAGTGACCAAATTGGGAAAACTTCTCTTCTTGTTCGCTTTGCAGAGCTAGCGAAGCAAGACAAGACTACAAGCTGATCGTTGTTAGTTTTGTGCATCATTGATGCTGTTTTTCTATTCGGACCAGTGTGGTTATGGCATGAGTGACTCTGAGGTAATACAGATCTCTGTGGTGTGAGCGTAGCCATACTGTGGCTTGGACAGGCACAGCAAGGCATGGCTGGGCTTCCACTGGTTTGGTTAGTGATGGTGGTATCAATGAGAGAGCACAGCTCAGGGGGAAGATGGGTGTTACATCAGGGCTGGCAGTTTGAGTGACAGCTTTTTGCCTGTTAAGGTTAAGCAGCGACCATAAATAAGGAAATCCATTGTGCTGTTTTTATTAAGTATTAATATTGCAGTACAACCACACTTTTGTTTTCTACAGCAGAAGTAAAACAAATTATTTTTAACTTCTCCATGAATATGCAGAGACTGTAGAGTGTAAAGCTGCAGAATCAAGATTCGGTAGCAGACATCCGTGTGTCCAGTTCGGTTTTTGGGTTTGTATGAACTGTTTTCTGAAATGTCTTTATTCTCCTGCATAACACCTTTTCTACAAATGGTTTGCACAAGAACATGTATATCAGGGGGTCCATGCAGACATTTGTGGCAGCCAGCCACAGAGTGCTTTCTTTCGCAACAAAGAGCTGGTTCTGCGTACGGCAGTCCATTCGGGTGGTCGTTTGACTCAGAGTATAGGGAACCCTGCTAAAATGAAAGGGGGCAAAGCATAAGAAAAACACGGTAAAAATGATGAATACTTTCCCCTTGATCCTTTGTTCGCTTTTGTTGTCTTTCTTCTGTGTTTTTATGTAAGACTCGTATACCTTTTTGGCGATAATTATATAAAACAGAAACATGAGAGTGAGAACAGTCCAGAAGATGAGCTGACAGATATAATTGACAGCTTCGTGCCATTTGAGTCCAAAGTAATTCTTCAACGAGGCACACTTCTTCACAGATTGGGGCGTTGCTTTCTTGTTTGATAGGATCATGTTAGGCAGAGAGAGAAGAAAGAAGAAGAGCCAGACTAGACCCGCAAGGATCTTTGCTGCAGTCAGGTTTTGTACCCAGAACTTCCCAAAAGGTCTTACAATCTTGAGAAATCTGTCGAAAGCAATGAGACCGAGTAGTACTATGCTAACATACATGGTGTCATAAAATACTACGGCTGAGAAGCGACAGACAAAGGCTTTGAGTTGCCATGGTCCCAGGCCAGAGTCCGTCAGGATTTTCAGAGGAAGCATCAGGGTCATTATGAAATCAGAAACTAAGGTGTTTTTCAGGTAGACAATGAAAGTTGATGTGCTTGGAATATGGAAGAAAGCCCAAAAGGCCAGGCTGTTCAGCACAAGTCCCAGAAGGAAGACGAGTGTATACAGTACCGGGAAGACCAGCTGGGTGACTGTAGTGTCTCGGTGGCACGGTGCAGAGGAGGGTGCTCCACTGGAGTTACTGACAATACTCTTGTTTGCAAAATCTCCCATTGTTCAAAATAGACTTGGGTGAAAAGAAGAGAGAAAACATATTCTGTATTTAAAATTACTTGTTCCTTATGGCAACTAGCAGGTTCACACAAATAAACCCAAAACCAGAAGGTGCATTAAATAGACTGACTGATTTCTCTTCTAGTTCACGGAAAAGATAAATCTTTGCTGAAGTTTAAGTTGTTTACAAACTAACGTCTAATGAAAAGTTAAACTGATATATATTCATTATGGAGGCCTAAGATAATATAATAACAAGGTATAACAGCCGGTTGCCTAGAGCACCGTTTGTCTTTACATGGAAATGTATTATAACATTGAATAGAAATTTTACAGTTGTGGACCAAAAGCGAGATGCTTCTGGGGGAGCGACTTTGGTATTTCTTACCAAGCACACACCATTTTTCCTTTCTCAGCATAGATTTAAATAACATTATCAAGGTAAGACGCACACTGCTGGTTATCAGCCTCTTAGATCTGAAAGCCAGATGACCGAGTGCCCCATCACACCACGTGAACGCTCCCATTGTGGAAGTACCTGAGCAAACCTGGCAGCAACTGTTTCAGAGGGGGGTCTTTGGCTATCTCCAGTTCATCCGCTGTTCGTCTGCTGACAGAAGCCTTGAGCAAAGTACTAAGAATACGGAAATGTGTGGAAAGATGAGACTTTTTCTGTTGGTGTGTTGTGTTGTTTCCTTCCTCATTTTCACGTATTGCCTGAGTTAATCATGTTTGCTGTTGCTTTTCTCTCACTCTTTTGCTGTCTTTCAGAAAGTACACTACCTCCTCCTTTACTAATAAAGAAAAAAATGGCAATGTTCATCAAGTCAGGCACATTTTCTGGCTTTTTGTTTGTCTGGGGCAGACCTGATGGCACCTACACTGGTGCCGTTACGATTCGGCTCCTTTAGAGATGTGGGATGAACGAAAACCAGAGTGTTTCCTGACAGTTTTCTGGGATAATCCTCAAATGTAGCTGAGTTCTTGTTTGTGTGCGTGAATTCCCCTGTTCTGGACAGCACTAGTTATTGTCAAACGCATGAGCAGCGAGTCTGCTCAGGGCAACCCTTACAATAGATTACTTGGCCACAAAATCATGTGCACTGACATATTCAGAAACTGTGCCTTCCCTCTTTAGCCCGTTAATATTGACACATGAACCTGAGCTTGACTTTTGATCTCCAGAATGGGATTTCTGGTTTAATTTGGCATCAGTGAAGCCAGGTGATACAGCATGCTAGTTACAGCAACTTTCTGGTTCTGGCAGAAGCTGCCGCTGCTGCATGGTATGCTTTGTATTTATTATGTATAATGTTGGAATCAAATGCATTTCTCTGCAAACAGAACTTCATGTATAAGTTTGAGTCATGTGATTTGTCTTGTATTTTCCTGTCAACTGATGTGACTTAGGGTTCTGGCTCCTTGCTTGCTGCCACTCTGGAACAGACTCGCGTTCAAGCCATCCTTTTGTGGTCAGGCATGGATTGCTTTTTGAGGTTCTCAGGCTGCAGCTGTATTGACAGTAAGTTTGTGCATTAGTATCTACATTTTGGTTAACGTAGGTGTGCATGCTGATGTTGGTGTTAAATGGCTGGCAGAGAGCAAAAAGCCTTGAGGATGACTGGGATAAAGGTCACCCTCACCATTGTCATCAGCGTGACATGTCCCTGTCTGCCTGACCTGACTTCTGTTCATTCATCAAGGACTATATAAAGCTGAGACAGTCTGTTGCAATACCCTGGGACTGATGTCCATGGCAGCATCTTCCACGTTTTCTTCCAAACTGACCTCTTGACACTTGTTCCCAACTGTAAGAGGCCAGTATGAAGTACCTCTGCATATCCCGTCAGTGACTGCTATGTGGTACACAGATAGCTGTAGTATCTGTTGCGTGAACAGCTCATCCGATCAGGAAAAGCAGCTGCCAGATAACTGCCCCTCTCTCTCTCTCTGTAGGTACAAAAAATGTGGGAAACCAGCGTTGGGTGGAAGTGGGGCATCTCGCACTTCCCTTCTGGGCATCAGTTTGAGCTGATCACTCTTGGGCCCCATGGGGTCGGTTGTGGAAAGCGTGCTCTGGAGTGACTGGCAGCACTGGTTCTGGGAAAATAATGGTACCCTGTTTTCTGTGGTGTAACCCAGTTGCTGATTGTAATCAGTGTTAGTGCATATACCAGCATAAGCAGTGCATGAAACATTTTGTAAAATATTTAATTCATTCAGACGGGTTAACAGAGAAGCATAAACTCTAAGGCTGAGTGCTAAAGTAAGTGAACTGTCTTTTAAGTTTGAGGAAATTTGCTATAAATTGTAAAAATGCCCAGTGCCTTGCCAGGCACAGATAACTACCAGAGAAGGGTAGACTGGCAATGGCTTTTGGCAGGACTGAGCTCTTGCATAATGGTGAAACATATTTCTGAATTGGAGCTGTTTTGCAGTGATGAACCATAATTTATTACAGTAGCCTAGGATCTTTTTCATGTGTGGTTGTTATGATACCTGAACATGTTATGTACCTGAAAATCCTTCCCTGTTTTTTTTTTTCAACTTTTCCAAATGAAAAAGGGGAAGCGGTTGAATTTTTTGTATAGTGCAAAAAAGCTGCCATTAATAATCAGTAAAGATTTTACTATGAGTTTTTCTTTCCCTAAGATCTAAATATTCTGTAAATTTATTCTTTGTATACTCTATTACAATATATTGTTCCCTATAAAAGTGGACATTTTTGTTTATTCATATAGAAAGGTGAAATATTTGAAGATTTAACTCACATCAAGGTAAGACGGAATGTGAAATAATTTCCTCTCACATTACAACTGTTAAATTATTGGTCAATGGGTTAAGGATTGCAAGCATATAATGAGCTAAGCAAAATGTTATTCTGTTACCAAAAATCTGCACAGATATATAGCTTATCTACGTATGTCCTATATTTCTGTTTGTCTGCCAGTTGTGTACAAGGTGACAACTCCTTCTATTTAAAAATCGCATTTACTGTGGATTTAATCTGCACTTCCCAGTTCTTCTCTTGTCGTGAACTTTACTCTGGCCCAGGTTAAGCTATTTCTGCAAAATCTTTGCAGTTCATAATCTCACCTGTAGCCTTTCATGACTCTGTTTTAATTTTTTCCTTACAGCTCCAACTGTAAGTTCAAACTTCTTCCTAGGAATTCTGAAAAGAATGGAGGTTGTGATCAGGTGGTGCTCGTTTTATTCAGGCTTTCTAGTTTCACCGTTTTTGCAACCGGTGATGTTGGTTCCCAGGTGCTTGTGCTTCATCTGTAGGATGATTTCTAAAGAAGTCGGTGAAATTCCAGATATTCTTCTGCAGGATTTGTGCTGTTTCTGCCCACCAATAAATGTGTGTGGCCAAGAAGGACCATGGGTAGGTAGTTCTTAGCTCTAGAGCGGTGTCTCATCTGTGTCATCTGCTTTGTTCTGCTCCTTCATCTGTGCTCTGAGTTCTGACAATGCTGTGTGCTTGCACAGCATGTCTAGCAAGGACTTTCTAAATGATTTGCAAAGGAAAAAGTATATGAATGGATCTAGGCAAGCATTTAGCGATGTCAGCCACAGTGTGCTCTCTTTCAAGTAAAACAAGGTGTTCTGAGCAGAGCATTCAAAAACATCTCTTGTTTGGCTCAATGTGTAGGGGATTCTAGTAAAGTGGAAAGGCACAAAACAAATAAAAAACACTGCTATAATGATGAAAACCTTCAGATTTACAGTCTTCTTGGATGCCTTTCCTCTGCATCTTGTCCTTTTATAGGATTTGTACAGTTCTTTACTTATGAGTATGTAGCATACAACTATGACTGCTAAATTAACCCAGAAGATAAGTTGACAAATGTAATTTACAATTTCATGCCAGACTAAGCCAAACTCAGATTTCAAGAGAGCGCACTTTTTTACATTCTTAGGCGTTTTCTTCTTGTTCGTTAGAATCATGTTGGGTAGTGAAAGAGCAAACATTGATAACCAAATTGCTGTGGACAGAATCTTGGCACCTAAAAGTTTCCTTGGTGTTGATGTTCTGAAAGGCGAAGTGGCTTTCTGATAGCGATCGATAGTTATTAGACCAAGAAAAAAAATGCTAATGTACATGGTGAAGTAAAATACAACCTGGGTGACTTGGCACACAAATCCTCTCAGTACCCATGATACTAACTTTGCATCACTGAGGATTTTAAATGGAAAAGTCAAGATCATGAGGAAGTCAGAAATAACTGTGTTCTTGAGGAAGATGATGAAATTGGATTTACTGGATATTTTAAAAAAGACCCACATTGCCAGGCCATTCATGGTGATACCCACCAGGAACAGAATTGTATAAAGCAAAGGAAAAATGGCTTGACTGAGTTTGTTATCGCTGGTGCAGTTGGTGTCGTTTCTGGAGTAGCTGAAGTTGGTTGTGGCTTTCATTTGCACTTCGTCTTTATCCCCCTCCCTGTAAAAAGAAAAAAAATGAAGTTGTGAGTTATATCTGTCATAATACTTCAACCTTTTTAGTCTACTTTTAATTCCTGTTGGGAACATATCTTTGGGGATTCTGACTGCTGTAAGTTGCGTATTATTTTACTAAGGATGTCAGGTTTCTACAGGGGAAGAGCGCTAGATGTAGCCACGCTTGTGAGGTGGCTTGGTTTGATCTTCTGTGACTGAAATGCTGAGGTGACATTCCATCCTAACCTCCTGAGCTTCCCACACAGCTTCCCCAAGACCCACACTGCCGGGGTGGGCAAGGGGCCGGCATGGCAGTGAGCTGCAGGGGCGGCACGGCTGGCATTGTGCCACCTGGTGCCTGGCGTGAGCATGTCGGTGACGGCATGTGGGACTGGGGGCCCTGACGTGGATCTCCCAGCCCCTGCGGCCCTGCTGGTATGGCCTGAGGTGGGCCGCGGGCCCTGGGCTGGGTGGGCTCAACCCGGCTGTGCTGCCTCAGGCGGTGGCCTGGCAGCAGAGAGGAGCTGGTGAGGGCCATGGCGCATGGGCCTGCCTGGGGCGGACGGGCCATCATGCTGCATGCCAGCCGGCTAGGCCGCTATTGTGCTTGTCTGACACGTGTCTGCCCAAACTGCCTCTCTTCTCCCAGGGAGGAGGGAGAAATGTCCCTTTCTGCATCTTCCTCAGCGTAGAAAGCAATAGCAACTTGTTTTGACTGCAGATTTAACGGTGCCAGGCTGAAGTAAAAGGAGCCAAATGCCCCTTTTTATTGTATTTCGGCTTGGCTGGCTGGCTCTCCCAGAGGCGTTACTTCAGCCTTGGTTTTGGCTGTCCTTGAAGCTGATCTCTACCTTCCCCTCCCTGCCCCTGCTCAGACCCCGGGAATAGCTGTTCGCCGGCTGCTGCCATTTTACCTGGGTACTCCGAGGCTGGATGTGGCAGCTCACAACGTCACTGTTTGTTGCTTCCAAGGGGAAGAAGGCGAGTTAGGAGAACCTGCTCTTCAAATCTACATATTAGCACTCAGCCAGCCAATGGTATCCATTGCTTCAGCGGTTACACATTTGCCAGCAAAGTGTGAAGTTATTTGTAGCTTTATTCATGTAGGTATTCATGTATAACTTTGCTTCTAGTTTGACAGTTTATCCTGTCGTTTTCCTAAATCACTCGCTTTACCAGTGCTGTGTTGCAAATAAATTTAAAACTTCACTGACCTGAGCCAACACACAGGAGCTGCAGCATCCCGTGCTCTGCAGTGAGCGCCTGTGTGAAGTCACTGCTGAGACCCTTGCGTAGCGCTGCACCCCTCCAAGCCCTCTCTTACCATGAAGCCAAGAGCACGTTGGCCAGCCAGTCACCCACAAACTCCGAGCGACTGGCATCTGCATAACTGGTAACAGGGGCTGAGCTGAAAACTGTTGCTCTTAGTCAGAAAACTTTGATCAGATCGCGTCTGATCGGAACTGGTTACCTGGGAAAGCCAGGCAGGGATGTTGAATCAGTCAGTTTTGCATTTCAAAAGGACTGACTTTCAGGTGTGTAGTGATGCAATTGTAAAAATTGCTCTATTTTTGTATGATCTCTGCCTTTGTAAAATAAGGCACTCTGGAGTTGATGCTTTGTCAGCCAATGCCCAAACATCCCTGACATCTTCCTTACAGAGCTGCAAAGGTTTATTTCTATCTTACTGATAAGATAGAAATAAATTGGCTTATGCTTTGAGGCATGTGACGGATTCAGCTGCCAAGTCTAATCCTAATGAAATAAGAATTCCCTAAGCATGCAAAATCAGACACACACCCCCCAAAGAAAAAAAAAAATCTAAGAGATTACCGTAGTGTGCTGTTGAGAAGCAATGAAACGCTTGGGTTTTTCCTGAGATGGGAAGCTAGTGTTGCTGACAGAGGGTCATTCGCTGTTCCTCTAGTTCTTCAGCATGTGAGCAGGCAGGAGTGTTCATGTGTAAATCCCACAGAGCAAGGAGAGGCTGGAGGAACAGCTGAGCATCCCAGTTCTGAGACAGACCTTCCTCTGGCTTTGAACTGCTTTTTTAGCCAGAGACAGCTGCAAATTCCAGGTTGCTTCTGCTTTTGTTTCCTCTAGATGAGAGAGACAAATAGGATTTTTAAAATAATTAGAGGTTTACTTCCTGCTTTTGACCTACTAACAGAGTCACTATTTTTGAAAGAGAGCATGTGTTTTGTAAGACTGCAACTTGTCTGAGCACAGAGTTGCGCCTCTGTCTGCTACCTTTTTGCCTTGTGATTCCTCAGGAGTATTTTTGTACACAGCCTTATTTTTTAAAAAACTTTTTAAGTAGTTGAAAGTAGTGGTGATTGTTTAGTTGGGAGAAGGTAAGTGTATTACTGAACAAAATATTTATATGACTTGCAGAGCAGTGCTCCAAGTTTTTAACTTGGGTACAGTGCATCAACATTACATGATACATTTTATTAAACTACTAAATATAACCAGTTACAATTTAAATAAACTATACATATTTCAGTTTCTTTGGGATGTGCAAAATAGAATTTTAGGAGTTGGGGTGCATCTTTTTTTCAATGGACTTGTACATAATAAAAGAAAAGTTGCATAGTTTCTAGACATTTGTCTTCTACTTAACCAATCTGCTACTGAATTATCAATCCAGGGGACAGTTAGGACGTCATCTGTATGTGTCCTCTGACTCTGTCCTTATAGATACGTTCAAAATTCATAATACCAGATGACATTTTTTCCCTCTGTATTTTTACCCTACTCTTTGGTGATTTCATTTGGCACTGTTTCCTCAACACTGATAACCACAGGAGATGCTTTTTGTGACAAAGAGTTAGTTATTGTTTATTGCAGTCTGGGCTACTCAGGTCGGGTTTCTGCAGGTGATGACAGAAAAAAAAGATAAGAGACTTCACTCATATCTGATCTTTTCAGGATGAATCTTCAAGTCATGAATGTAATCAGCGTATGATTCTCCTTTATGGTGTTGGTAAGGAGCGTGATGAAGCAAGGCATCAGCTGAAGAAGATTACCAAAGACATCCTCAAAATTCTGAATAAGAAGAGTACTACTGAAATGGGTGGTAAATGCTTTAATGCTGCTGTATGGGTAGCCTGTAGCGAAGATCATGGGAGCTGTTAGGTGCTCAGCAAGTTGTCTGGAGCCATGCATGTTGGTCATGTAATTTGGCTTTCATCCCCTTCGCAGCCACTGGGTGAAGTACTGACCAGAGTCAGCGTAAAGCGCAATCTGTTGGCCTGCCTTACAGCCGCACCAGGACGGCAAAGGGCCACTGTGGTTAGAAATCCCTATTTTCCATTATAGCAACTTGGATGTAAACACTTGCTTTAGGCTAAAGCCTGGAATATGAGATATTGGCCAGTGAGCGATACATACTCCTTACCCTCCTAGTAAAACTGTTTTTCAGTTTTTCTTGGGTGTCTCCTTTTTGCATGGAATAACCTTGAAGTAGCTTTGATATTGTTACGTGCTGTGGCATACATTTGTCCCAAGTATAATGGAAAACTTAGGCAAGTGGGGCTTTATGTAGTCATGAGTAAAGCTTATTAAATTTTTTATTGTCTTTTAAATCTGTAATAATGCAAAACTACTAGGGCTCCATTAAATATAAAATGATGAAAATATTTTTTTATCTGTCAAGTTGGGGATGAAGGGCAAAAAGCCAGGAAGACCAAACAAGAAGCATTTCCAACCCTAGAGACCGTGTTCACAAAACTACAGCAGCTGTCCTATTTTGATCAACATCAGGTGACATCTCAGGTACTTCCCTTGTATGAAATCATAGCCTTTTGTGTTCTGCTGTAGAGATATCAAATAGGAAGAAAATCTAGGCTTTTGGAAGTGTTTTGTGTATACCAAGAATTTTCAGTACACTGCTTCTTCAAAGGCAAGAGAAAAAATGCTGGCTTGGTATTACAAAATACCTGCTTCTGTAGATATTTGGGTGTTTGGGGGATTTAGGTTGTTTGTTTTCCAGGAAGCTTTCTAGACTATTACAGATGTCCTGATTTTTTAATGAAAAATTTAAAATAAATTTTACATAAATTTCCATTAACAGCATTGTTCAGAGCTCGTTGGTAAATTAGATACTTACTATACAGTCTCTTGCATAAGATATTACTTCAGCTGTGTTTATGAAGGACACTGAACTCTTCTGTGTTTTTGCGCAACGAACTGAGCATGTCTTTTTGACAAGCCAGTGGATAATACAGTTTGTTCTTTTCTGGATATTTATAGTCAACCTTTACTGTTAAAAAGCTATATAAGTGGCTGACTGGAGAGCATAAATAATTTGTTTTAAATGACAAGCCTAGTTTTCCTGAGTTATATTAGGATTTGTAAGTGTGCAAATACATCAGCACAGGATTCCACCACTTTGTCAGGTGTTACTGTTTTTAAGCACATTTTAATAACCAGAGGATAATATAAGAAACGAAGTAAAAGAGGCACACTTCTGATACTTAATTTATAAGTCATCTTTGAATCTGTTCTTTTGAATGAATTTATTACATGCTTTGTTTGCAGGATAACACGTTATTAATTATCTGAGAATCATCAATAAAAAAATCACAATGCAGTAAGATGGAAAAAAAAAAAAAGGATTTTGCCTCTTTAAAGCAAAATACCCCACAGAATAAAAATCAGTATTGTAGATGTTAAGAACAGTGTGACTCTCAGCTGTAAAGCGGCAGAACAGCATTTTCTGTGTTGTCAGTTTTGAAAATAAAACGCCATTATGACTGATTTGCAGAATAGTGGCGTAATAGATATACTCAAGCATGATTTGTTAGTGCTTTGATCTGCAAAATGCTGTCACTTGCTATTACCGCTTACAAGATAGGATTTTTTGAGCACTGGCACATCTGAGAAGCCCTCAGTCGCCATATGACTTTTCAACATGTATTTTCACAGATCTCCAGTAATGTTCTCGAACAGATAACTAGTTTTGCCTCAGGAACATCATATCATCTTCCCTTGGCTCACCATATACAACTCATCTTTGATCTCATGGAACCAGCACTGAATATCAATGGACTTATAGACTTTGCAATACAGGTAAAGAGAGTTCATTGGTGGCGGGGGAGTGGGGGGATAGGATGGTGTTATGTCAGGATAAAGCTGTGGTACATTTTCTGTAAAATCTTAAAAAAACCAAGAGCTGAACTGCACATTCTCCTGATTTGCTGCTTTGCGCTTTTATCTGTCTCAGTTTCCTGACCTCTGAAACAGAGTGCCAGATAACTTCCCCTTCTGTCTTACTTTGACAACTTTTGAGAATTAATAGATGTATTTTATTTTTAAATCTTTCAAAAGTAATAAAATTCTGGATTATTCTTGCACAAAGTATTTTAGGATGGGCTTCACTGTTTCAGACTGAACCATCATAATACACAGTAAAGCACCTGGGTGCCAGAAATGCCATGTGTTTCTGAAGAGCAGTTCTGACGGATATTTTTTTTTATACTTTAACAGTTTATTTTGCTCCCTATTTCCCTTGTTCTGTAGTGAGTAAGGAATTTCATTTTTGTTTGCTATATAGCTTTTCCTTAATTGAGTTTTTTTTGCACGCATTTTACGTGTTTCATTTGGAAGTTACTTTCAGTATTTTTGTGTATGCGTTTTTAGCTGTTGAATGAGCTGAGTGTTGTGGAGGCAGAGCTGCTGCTGAAGTCGTCCAGCCTGGCAGGAAGCTACACAACGGGGCTGTGCGTCTGCATTGTCGCCGTTCTGCGGCGTTACCATGCCTGCCTCATCCTCAACTCGGAGCAAACCGCACAAGTCTTTGAAGGGTTTGTGGTAGCTACAGTTTTCCAAAAAGTATTTTTGGTGTTCGCTCTTAAGCAAAAAATGCGTTTAGGTTCAGGTAGTTAGACCTACTATCGCACTGCTGTTGGAAAGCTGGAAGCGAGCCCTGGTGAGCGGAGCGGATGGCTCACCTCTGCAGCCTGCTCCCCACTGCTGGCGGCTGGTGGGATCTGCACATTTTGTAACCTAGGAAAAGGTGGGAGCTGTGTATCTTAATTTCCTACCCATTTGTCCCATTCTGCCCTGAGCTCAAGTGCCTCTGTGTCCCGTCCTCCCTGGGGCCCAGGCAAGCGCACAGGTGACACCAAACTTCACGTGAGCCCCATCAGCCTGTAGATGCAAGGTCTGTCATCAAGTTGTGCAGTTAATGGTGGGGTTTGTACAGTATGTAACAATATGAGACACATTTCTAAGGTGTGTTGGAACGAACTCAGAATGGTTTTATTTTTGCAGGTTGTGTGGGGTGGTAAAGCATGTCGTTAATCCCTCGGAGTGTTCCTCGCCAGAAAGGTGTATTTTAGCTTACCTCTATGATTTGTACGTGTCCTGTAGTCACCTGAGAAGCAAGTTTGGAGATCTCTTCAGGTGGGTGGTAATGGGATTTTTCTCACCACTGCCTAGCCTGTAGACTGATGCAGACTGCTGTGGTTTTCAGTTCAGTCTGCTTTCCATGGAAGATACGCCGTTGCCTTTGTTGCTTTACCTTTACTGATCCAATTCTTTTGCCTGTGCCAGCATGGCAGTGCAGCGTGTAGTCCTGAGCCTGTGAAGTCCTCGTGCTGTGTGGGTACGGCTGTGGAGGAGCAGAGGCTGAGCCCTCCTTGCAGTGCTGTGGTTAGCTCAGCAGGTTGTTTCAGCCAGCAGCGCTGGCGCGCAGTGAGCAGGTGTGGGGCAAGGGAACCGGGGACCGTCGCTCTCGGGTCAGCTGCTGCGGCAGTTGTGCCACGCAGCATTGGGCCCTTCCCCACACACCTTTGCTTTTGCAGATTGCGATGTGACTGATTTGGTTCCTACAACGCATCAGCAAATTGGCTGTAATACATACAATTTTGGATGGAAAAATAACAGAATCTTAGCTGACGCAGCTGTAGTATTCTATTAAATATTTCCTTTGATGTGGGGAGAGGCACAAACATGTTTGAGTTTGTGAAGTTTTACGCTCGAAAGTTCAGTTCCTCGATTTTTAAATTAAAAAAATATTTTGGGTGCTCATATGCTGTATCTTTGGCTCTTACTTTTTAAATGGGGAGTGGAAACCTTTCATATGCAAATATGCATCTTGTGAGAGTTACAAACCACTTCAGTTACTGTTTCCCTAACCACGACAGTATCTGGGTTTGGTTTGCGTATTTCACGTTTGTGGTTTTCATTTCACAGGGAGTAGGAAAAGAGTTCTCAGTAATATTTTAATGGGTTTACAAAGACATGGGAAGAGTAGCATTCAATATGAGAAACACTAGGAAGAAATATGAAATATAAAAGAAATACTGAAGTGTCTTAGCTGTATCCCAAAAGTTCAGTAGGACAATAAAAAATAACGTTTTTATTAATACTAACCTACAATAGCAAAGCAAAGCATCATCTAGTAATATAGAGATACTTAAGGTATTAAATCATATGTTAAATATGTGATATACAGCACTTGATTTGAAGCCCCCTTTTTCAGACAAGTGGAGTTGGAAATTCTCTGAAAACTGGTAATAAAATTTATGTATACGTTTTTTAAACAGCTGTGTATAAGGTAACACTACACTGATTTTGTTCTTGGTTTCCTTGCTACAACTGAGACAAAACCAAAACCGGTTGTCTGTACATGGCAACTTTTTTAGCTGCTTTTTAGTACGCTGTAAGTTCAGCTATTTTTTTCCCCTCTAAGTCAATTTGAAGCAACAATAAAGTACAGATCATAAACGTTCAAATGTAGACACTTACCTTCTGTATATTGCAGTGCTTCGAAAATGGCTTCTAATATCATCTGCAGTATTTCTCATGACCGGGCTTTACTAAGTGAGCTGCCTGTTTTCGTTTAGTATGTGTGGTATATTTAGTTGTATTCACTAAACTTCCTTTTTTTTTTTTTTTTAAATCATTCTTTCACTTTTTTTAAATTGTTATCTTCTGACCACTCCCCCAGCATCACTTCTTGTGCAAGTACAGTTTCAGAGGCTGCTTTGCTCACATAGTCAGTATTGTATCGTTTGGGTTTTGGACTTTCCTTTCTGTGGCCCGTGGGGTAAGTGCAGGTAAATTCTGTGATGACAGTGTCAGGGACGTATGTCTGCCCAGGATGCCCATTTAAATAGTGCCTGATGTTTGAACTATGGGGTATTGGTTTTCCACTAGTTGGTTCTCTTTTGTTGCCGTTACACTGGCTGTTAGAGCAAAGGGTGCACGTCAGGATTAGCCCTTCTTGAAGATTAATTATCCTGCTAATGGCCTCTTCCTTCTGTACCGGAGCATCCAGATGAGGAGCTGCCGTGTGCAGGGGCTGCACAGTGTCAGGGTGTCCCCAGGGCTGCCCTCCAAGCCCTGTGTTCCGCTGCCGCTGTGCGCATCGCGCTCCTTCCTCAGCTTACAGATGCCTTCCAGGAGGCACAGTGCTTCCTCTGTCTTTTCATCATGGGGCCAGTGGAGTTCTAAAATTCCAAAGGTTTCATGTATTTTAAGTTAATTTAAATTAACAGATTTTTTTCGTTAATGAAGAGGTCTTCCCCATTGGGATCATTAGTGAAGTTTGTCCATGTGGATGTTTTTTCCAGCTGCGGTATAAAACCCAATGCTTGAGACAAATGCTCCTTAGAACATTTAATGTGCGGAATTTGCATTCTTCACTAACACCTATTTTTTTTCCCGCTGAAGAAAGCCAGTATACATACAGGTATTCGTAGCCTGGAACATTTCTTGACCTTTTGTCGTAATTATTAGTGCCAAAATATGACCTTTAAGTATCTTTTCTTTGTTTACTGGTTTCATCTTTCGAAAAGTTGTCTGTTAGGCCACGTGATTACCAAATGTAGAGCTTTTTAATTTAGATAAATTTTCTCATTTTTCCTTAATTAATTCTTCTTCACCACCACTGCAGTTCACTGTATCGTTAACACATAAAGAGGGGGAGCAGCGTTATGAAGCACTGTTAACAGTTCACTGTAGAGCCATTTCATGCTCCAGGAAGTTATTGCTAGTGAGGAATGAATGTGTAGTCCTTATCTAGCTGGTCACAATTTTGGTCATAGAAATGTCATAGAAGCGATTTGGAAACTTGAGACTATTTGCAGAAAAACTTGAATGAAATTGATGTATCAGCCTTATTTTCTGGTAGATGCTCCTTATAAAAAAGTGAGTTTGAGAATGTGTACAGAGTGGTAACCAAACTAGGATTTTCTAATCCCACGTGGTGTGTTCAACAGTATTCCTGCAAAGTATGTTTTTCGGCAGCTCACTTTTTTTATTTTTGGTCCTCAGTAGTGCCTGTTCTAAGGTGAAGCAAACGATATACAGCAATGTTCAGCCTTCAAATTCCAATTTACTGTGGGATCCAGAGTTCATGCTAGATTTTATCGAGAATCCTTCTGCTCACAGCATTAACTACTCAATGCTGGGCAAGATCCTGAGTGATAACGCAGCCAACCGCTACAGCTTTGTCTGCAATGCGCTAATGAACGTGTGCATGGGGCACCAAGATGCAGGAAGGTAAGGCAAACCGTGCTGGAATCGAACTGGGTGGATTTTTACAAGTAATATATGAGGTTTCCTTTCACCTTTTTGTTTTGTGTCTTTTTTGCAATTGTATTCATTCTGGTTGCTGAAAATTTGTTGAGTAAGTTTCCTCTGAGTTATTTCATTAAATCAATCTGCATAATTTAACAGAAGGGAGTAACAAGTAGAAAGTACTCACTGTAAGACAGTCAGTAAGCTTTTTGTATTAGCAGTTGTGCCATTTTGGACAGAACAGCACGATCTTTGCTCATTAGAAGCCTGTAAACAAGGGAAGGTTCTGCATTATGTCATTTCCTTCTTCTGATGCAATTGGTGTTTAATTTACTAAATGTGTAATTTATTTATTATGGATTTCATCTTCATAGGTAATATGTAGATTTTCAAAAAGATTTTAAGTATTAAGAGTTTTATTGGATAGAAGCTACTACAATTGTAACAGCTGTCAGTTATATTTTAAGAGTAGCTTGGACCTCATGATGCACAGTTCAAGTTGGTCTCCAATGATTGGAGTTCAGGATGAGAAATGCACTTCAACAGGTTGTCCAGCACTGTCTTATGGTGCTTGTCTTCTGACAGCAGCAGGTGCTGGCTTCTGCCACTGTCAGGTGGAGCTTTGGTCTGATCCAGCATGACACTTCTTGGGTCTCAAGTCTATGTTAGATCTTTTTAGATAATGTCAAGGTACTGACAAGAAGTACAGTGAAGAACCCTTGCAGTAAAACAAGGGTTTTATACTGACAGTATGTTTTGTTTCATAATGAAGATGTTCTCTCAGTTGCTTCCTCTGTCCAGTATGTAAACACATAAACTCAAGCCTTCTTGTGCAAATGTAGCACTGCAGCATTGAAAGTGTTTTACCCTGGTTTTCCACTCTGCAAAGTCTGTGATGCAGGGTGAAATGGACACTGATTTTTGGATCTAGCCTTTACCCCTGCCCCCAGCACCTCTATTGCTCCTACACAATCAAACCCACCAGAACTTGGTGTTCTGTTCTGATTCTGTTCCAGTGTTTCTTAAGAAATTCTCGGTCTTCATAGTTGAGCCTAGGTGCAGCAGTAGCTGACAGTCTTTTTTAAGGCTGCTGACAGATCACAAAACTCAAGGAAAATGTAAAATTTTTTTTTCCTTTTCTTTTCTGATTGACTCCTGCCCAAAATCTGTACAGCGCCTGTATCCTTCTTCCTGTCCCCAGTGTGAAGCTGCCTCTGAAACATCCAGAGAAGGTCCAGCGGAGGCCACAAAAATGGTCAGAGGGCTGGAACACCTTTCCTGTGATGAAATGCTCAGAGAGTTGGGGTTGTTCAGCCTGGAGGAGAGAAGGCTCTGGGGAGACCTTACTGCAGCCTTTCAATATATAAAGGAGGCTTATAAGAAAGATGGAGAGAGACTTTTTACAAGGGCCTGCAGTGACAGGACAAGGAGCAACAGTTTAAAACTGAATGAGGGTAAATTTAGGTTGGATACAAGGAAGAAGTTTTTCACTGCGAGGGTGGTGAGGCACTGGCACAGGTTGCCCAGGGAGGCTGTGGCTGCCCCATCCCTGGCAGTGTTCCAGGCCAGGCTGGATGGGGCTGGGAGCAACCTGGTCTGGTGGAAGGTGTCCCTGCCCAGGGCAGGGGTGCTTGGATCTAGATGATCTTTAAGGTCCCTTCCAACCCAAACTGTTCTGTGATTCTTTGAAATGTGGGGCATTCTTGGCAGAGCAGAGCGGCTGAGAGGAAGTGGTTTTGTAAGAGCAGCAAAGGGGAACATCTAAATGTGGCCAAACGGGTTTCACTATGGAACAGAGAAAAAATAACTTGCACTGGGATGACACTCAACTCTGCTGGTTTTTTAAAATGTTACATAACTCTGAGTCATACACCAAATCACACATTACACAGTATGCGATCTATGAAGTAAAATTCATTAATGCCAATTAATTTTGTGACTCTCTCATCCCTCCTGAACAGTAGTGCTGGTGGAGAGGGCTCCTGCAGGGGCTGGGGAGGCGTGCGCTACACACACCACTTTCCTGTGACATTTTTGCATGAAAGAGGATGGAGCTGCTGTTTGCGTGGCAGCAGTGAGGAAAGGCCAGAGTGTGCCACTGTGGAGGGCAGGTCATCTGTCTTGGTGGGTTGCAGGCAGCAGGGCTTTGGGTGATGCATCCTTCTTCCTGGGCAGCTCAGCACAGGTAGGGAAGCTGGTAGGGACACAGGTTGTACATAGCAGGGTTTACACAAAATAAAGCTCCTGTGCTACTGTAGATTGGGTGGATGCAAGTTATGGGGTACGAATCACATAGCGTTTTTTTTTTTTCCCAGGTGCTCCAGTTGTCCACAACTGAGTAACACTAGGTTATAAGTACAGTAGCATAATCACATTTGGACATACACCCCCACCTTAAGTGAGGAAACAGCAGTTCTTCTGCCAAGCACTGATTTGCTTTGACCTAAATATTTATTGTTTACAAAATATCTTGCTTCGGTATTAGTTTCTCTTTTCTTTCCTAGGATTAATGACATAGCAAACCTTTGCGCAGAGCTGACTTCATGCTGCACGGTGCTTAGCTCAGAGTGGTTAGGGGTCGTAAAAGCTCTTTGCTGCTCTTCAAATCATGTGTGGGGTTTCAATGATCTGCTCTGCAGTGTGGATGTAAGTTCAATATCTTCTGAAGTATCTGTTAAATCTATGTCTAGGGTGCGCTTAGAGGTTTAGTAAGGTTTCCATTCAATACAAAATGCAGAGCACAGATTTAGTCCTGTATCCATTTAAGGCTTTTAATGAGATTCGTGATTGATTTTTATTCTTTCCTTCATCTTCAGGGTTAATGTAGAATTTTGGCAGTGCTTAAGAGTTTTCCATTTGTAAATCTTTTTTTTTTTTTTCTTTATTACGGAATGATATGGAATATCAGAGGTATGCTTTAAAAGGAGCAGGCATATCCACATACTTTTCCTAAAATGCTGATGGACATGTAAATAACTATCTCTGTTTTAAAGACCCTGTTTTGGTGTTGGCTTTTGGGTTGTAGAAGGGGTGGTACGCTTTTGTCTTTCTTACCTGGTGTAAGTTACCGTAGTGCTGTTAAAGTCAGCAGGATTACAGTGACTAATGTTATCCAATATCTGATTCAGTTTATTTATCTATAGTTTGATTACATATGCCTTTAGGAACAGATTGAAGCTGTGTACTTGGGGACATATTCTTGTCCTAAAGCTAGGGAATGAATATCAATATTATAGTTTTTTACAGAATGGTAAAATTTTCTCAGTTTTTGTAAGGCTAATGTTTTTTACTTAAGAATTTATGGTATTTGAAATCGTTATTGATTAAAATTCAGTTAAGAGCTATCAGTATTTGCCATAAAATGTTTGGGAAATGCGTTATAATGTAGACACAAATGCTTATGTGTAAATATTTTACTGTTTATTCTTATAGTTAACTCCTTAATAGTAGTGGCAGTGGCCTGTGCACTATTATGCAAGTGCACTGTTATGTGAAGCCTTGCAATGTTTTTTCTTCAAGGTGAGTGACCTGTCGTTCCACGATTCTCTGGCCACTTTCATTGCTATATTGATCGCCCGGCAGTGCTTTTCCCTGGAAGATGTAGTTCAGCATGTTGCACTGCCTTCTCTTCTTGCAGCTGGTAAGAACGTACCAAGAGAAAAACTTAAAATGAAGAACATAAGACTTCTTAAGAAGTCTCCATTGATTGAATAAGTAGTGTGTTCTGAACTGCATTCTCGTGGAATGCCACCTATTGTGCATTGTAGCTTGTGTGTCCCTGCAGTTCCCAAAAGGAGTGACGACAAGTTAGATCAGAGAAGCCACACTTGACAAGTGGTATCAGAGCTGCTGACAGCGCACTGTCCCCTTATGTTATACAGCCTCACCTTCTACTCAAAACTCTCTTCTGCTCTGCGCTACATCCTCAAATGTCTGCCTGATCTACTCAGGTTGTGCATTTCCTTCTGCCGTCAGTCTGCCTGACGTTGGCTTTTTCTCTCTGACCTCATTGTCTTTGCCTCCAGCCCTGGAGTACTGTAGCTGTCGTCCTCTTTGTTGGCCACTTCACACATTTCTTTTCACTTTCTGCTTGGATTTGTGTTTCTTATTTCTGCTTTGACTGTCAAAAGCCATTTTAACCATGCATTCTTTTCTGCCATTAATTAGGTCTCTTGCTTACCAAAAATCATACTATTCTTTCCTGTTTTTTGATGACTGAGGGCCATAAATGCTGATTCCTGTTGATGAAATTATTGCATTCTCATTTAGAATGGGGCTATGAGGTAGAACATTTCCAGGACTGCCACTGGGACTTAGGAGGTCCTGGGCAGATGCCTTATGTCCGCATCCCATCTTCTGTAGCCTGTGGAGATCCGGATGCCGAGCCTGGGGCGAGGATGACCTGTCGGCTACTCCTGCACCTCTTCAGGACACCCCAGGTCTGCCTCTTTCCCCAGGGAACAGGTAAGTTGCATGCTGTGTGGTCCTTTCATTTCAGAAAGTGAACCCAGATGTGTTTTGATGGCTTCAGATTTCACGTGAGAAAATATCCATAGTGTGAGTAGAAATGATAGCCTGTTTAAAATTACAGATGTTTCACTAGTGAAAAGTTGATACATTCTTACTTGTTTGGGAAATGTTTTATATGCGTGTAAAACTATAGAAGTTTGCTGAAACTTATTTATTATCAACACCTGGCCACCCAGGGGTGGCATAATGTTGACATAAAACTCAGCCATTTGAATGTTACATCTTAAAAAAGAAAATTAAGTTTTAACACAGCACCTGTGTACACTTCAGCAAAGAGGAATACATTTAGAAGAACTGTTCTGTCCTGATAGTTCTCATTTTGTTTTGGAACTTCATTGAAACAATCATGTGAGCCTGGGACCTATTAATACTGTTTTTGTGCCAGTGCTGCTGTTGGCAGTGGTAGTATTTATCACAGTCCCTACCTTCCTTCATACTAAGTACTGTCAGGGTAGTGACAGCTCCTGTAGTGGGTCATCTTGCAGTGATACAGAAACTAATGGGGATACAGATCATGCAGTGTGGTAGCCTTGCATGTAAATTGAAATTAAATGTGATTTTAAATAGGGTATAATAAAGCACTTACTCCAACAGAAGAAACATGAGGAAATTAGTTCTTAGGGTATATTAATGTAGTGCTCTTTCCTTTTAAATTTGAATCTTTTGTGGTCTGACTTGTATGTGTTTGCCACAGACCAAAAGAGGAAGGAAAAGGGCCAGGGGCAAGCACCTAACAATTAAAAGGAAACATACGTGGAAATACCTTTGTTTTGTCTTATAAGTATTTCAGCAAATTTGATGACAAGGCTATTTCTATGGGAAAAAGAAAGTAAAAGAAAAAAAAATTCACCTCTTAAGTAGTGTCAAATTGTTCCATCTAAAAGTAATACTAATTTCTTTTTTTGACCAGAAATGAATGAATTTTTGTTGCATATTTGAGCAAAACAAGTAAGAGCCGTGAAGTATACTGTCTGAGTAACAGAAATATGTTACACGATCCCAGGCTGCTATAGAAATAAGAGTGAATTTGAATGGATAGGAAGAATCATGTCTGAACTCTAGGAAACAGTACAAATCAAACCAGATGTGACTACATTACAGACTTTTCTTACGTATGTCTCGGTTAACCACCTCAGAAGGGTGGTAGATTCATCCTTCCTTTCTCCCTCCCTCCCTCCCTCCCTCTCTTTCAGTCTGTTTATCTTCTCCTTCAAGTTAGAAAAAGCACTCACTGACTTCTTTTGCAGTCTGCTTCTGAGCTGCAGAATTAGGCTTAACTGTGCAACAGGCATTTATAGTAACTAATTTTGCCTCATTTGTTAAGAAGACTAGGTGCGGCAAGTAATTTCCTAAATCTGTGAGGTCAAAACCAAAATGCACTTCAGTTTCTTATTGTGGTTAAATTCACTGTTTACATCGAGACAGTGAAATGACAGGCTTCTTTTTCTACTTAAATGGTCATATTTTATTTTTATATTAATACATCATAACCATGTATCCCAGTCGATTTTAATGACTTACCTGTTGGTCTTCAGTTTCAGAAAATTCAGTTCTTCATTCAGTTATTGTACTTCTACAGCTGTTCTAGAGGAGAAGGATTTTGTACAAAGGAAATTTTAATTGGTAAATAACAACCATTTTCTACAAGATTTACTCGTCTTTCCACAGGGAAATTATTTCCTGGAATTCGTTCTTCTTGTGATCGTCACCTCTTGGCTGCTGCTCATAACAGTATAGAAGTGGGAGCTGTGTTTGCAGTCTTAAAAGCAATTTTGATGCTTGGTAAGATTATGCAGAGTTGTGTGTAATGTTTTTGTCCTAGCGTTCGGGTAAAAAACAGATCGTGTAGTTCATTTCCCTGGGAATGCTCCTGCAAAAGGAGACAAGACCCTGATGACAAGAGAAAAACGTGGATGCTGTCCATGCTTCTGTAGCATGTGAGTGTTTCCCCCACAGGTCAAGAGACAGAATTTTTCTCTGGTGAGTCAGCCCTAGGTGATGAGGCTTTAAGCAGATGTGACTTTTTCACATTTTGACCTTTACCCCCCCCACCAATCCTAGTACATTTCAAACTCAGGCAAGTCCCTTTCAAATATAGAGAGGAAATACAATCTCAGATTATTTTCCCCGCCTTTTTCTGTGTTTTACCACAAATCACGTGCATCTGCCATTGTGGAAGTTGTAAAAGAATAACTGCTAAGCAATTCTTCATGAACAATGAGTGTGTTATTTTTCCAAATGAATACCCGCATCAGAGCTTGGTTTGGCTTAAGTTCAGTTAAAGCTTTTGTGACCCATGGTGATGTGTATTTTTTGGAGCTAAGTACATGTCCAGTTAAACAAGCAAGATTTTCCAGATGTGGACATACCTACAGAGATATACCTCCAGCTAGAGTGCCGTTACTATATTCTCTGTTGGCCAATGTCTCAGAACTGTCTCAAAAAACCCATGATCCTTAATGATGTGACTATATTTGGAAAGATGTTAAAGGCATAGCTATCTGGGATGGACTGATGGATTTGAGAGTGAGTTTGAAATACGTTTATGGCCATTATCTATCTTCTCTTGCTATTCAGAGTGCTGAGGTTTGCTATTTTCTTTCATTAGTGGTGTGTAGTGTGAACACCTGTTGTTTCATCTCTGTGCAGGGACGTGGTTTAGATTGGGTCTGGTGCAGAGTGGTATGAAGGAAGATTCGGGCACATGGTTTATTTGTGCCTTCGCTGCAGCGCATCTCCTTCTATACCCAAAACGTTAGATTTGGAGATGTCTCTTGTTGGCTCCCTGCATTATTTATTTTCAAGTTGTACTTGATTGCTGAGGGAAAGCATCAGATAAATGATAGCTGTTGCAGTTCTGTGCCGAGGAAGCTTTGTGAATAGAAATCTGTGTTAGAAAAAAAATAATCTCTACCCGCAACGAAAGATGGTGCTGCAGTAAACTCCTCTAGGGTGTATTAAATGTCTTTGCAAGTTTTATCAAAGCGTTCTGGGATGGCTTTAGCTGCATGTGTGGCTTGGTATCAATCTCCTCACTGCATTATTTGCCTGCGAGGTTCTTCCCTCTTGTCCTTCACGGGTACAGATCTGGACTCGATATGGTTGTGCTCACAAGCTCGTAAGACGCTTGAGTGTAAGGAGGGTGTACGTGGGCTGTGCTTGAGTGCAGGGAGGGTGTACATGGGCTGTTTGCTGCTGCTGCCTGTTCACATGTGTTGGGCACAGACTTCCGTCAGCTTGTTTCCCACACTTTGCAATGAGCTTGTCCTGGGCTTTGGGTTCTGCAGGGCTTGATGTGTCTGCTCTACCAGCTGTTGGGTTGGTGATACGGGGGTTTTTGGATTTGCCTGGATTTGGGGAAACAGAGGGATTATAACTGCTTTCACGTCTCAGGGTATGTTCTACTGTTTTGCTGTCGGCCTACATAAAAATCATTTTTATTCCATCTCACGAGTGACAACACTGTTCATGCAGTCTCTCCACTCTCTGTAAGGAGTTGGTTCCTTGTGCTGCAAAGGTCCTTGCAGAGGAGGTCGGGGCCCGAGTGTGCCTGCCGCAGTGGAGAGCTGAGTGAGCCTTCTGGGCTGGCTGTGCAGAGCTGGCCGAGGGGTCGGGGATGAAACCTGTTCTGTTGGGTCACAACCATTGCTGCCACCCACCGGGAGGTACTGTCTGCATACAGGCTGGTCTGTCACAGTGAGTCAGGGCTCTGGTTTTGATAAGCTCTTAGATACAAGTTCGGTCTTGTTAAAAAAAAGATTGTATGCTGGTTTATTTAGGAGTAACTCTGAAGTGGCACAGACCAGGGTAGGTACGTAGGCGTTGGCTGGTTTTCTTAGCAGTAGCTCTACTAAACCCTCATGGGTTTTTTTGCCCAGGGTAAGGCAGTACCAAAGAACATAGAAACAGTGATGGGACAACTGAGTGCGCAGGAGGACCCAGTGCGCTGTGGTGTTTTGAGCACTCTGTGTAAATAATGTAGTAGTTTGGGGATGTAGCCACAGCTGCTGAAAGGCGGTTGGTCTCCTTGGTGCAGTAGTTTGAAATACGTTGCTGGTAGTTGCAGATTTTAGCAAAAAATCCTAGCATATGTGTAACCAGAGGCCCTGGTATGAATGCGTGTGTGTTTGAATGAGTGGCTGAAGCAAGCCATTTAGCCTTGTCACGTCGTGTTAATTGTTGATCTTGATAGTAAACTGAGGGGTTCTGTAAGGGATGACTATCGTATGTAGTGTGTCAGTTAAGATCCACAGGAGTTTCTGCTGACTTAAAACATTAGGCTACATTAGCCTGCTTCTTATGCAGGCTGTTGTCATGCTCGCTCCTGGATGGCCTCCCAGCCTCTGGGCTGTTACATGCAGAAGTTTGGCCTGTTTTCCCCACTACTACACACTGTAGTTGCATCTCCTTCCTTGTCCAAAGTTTCAGGCCTACAAACACGTAAAATGTGAACTGCTACAGGTCTGATTTATTTGCATTGTGTCCGAAGTATTTTTCCTTGCTTCTCTGGTCATCCCTATTAGTTTCAGGTAGATGGTGGTTGTAGAGCTGTGCCGGTGTCTTGCAGAGAGGAGCGGCTCACCAGTGTTTGCCAGGCTCCCTCAGTATCCTCTTCCCTTTTTGATTCCCAGGAAGATCAGTCTCTCTTGTCAAGAAGTTCATAGTAAGGTGGGCTAAGGGGCCACTGGTCATACTTGTCTCTTGATCTATGGAGTGTTAATAAATCAAAGTAAGGGAGAAGCCTTGGAGAAGGGACAGCTGAGAAGAGTGAGTAACCCAACTCTTCATTATCTGCCAAAGCAATTCCATGCACTCACAGAACTTTTCCTGTCGAGCAAGTAGTGGCTTTATTTGCGTTTGATACGTGTAAACCTTTTCCTACTTCGGAAATATCCATTAAAAAGATGCTACACAAAATGAAGAAAGTGGACAATACTTTGAACGTGGTGATTTGCAGAGGCAGTTAGTGCTTCCCTTTTGAATGCGACTGCCTCACTCCTGTTTACTCCTCGGCTGGCCTGTGTCTCCGGACACATTCCTCAGTAGGTAGGCAGTCTAGGGGCATGGGGTCTTGGGTAGAAGTTCACCCTGTGCTTCTGTGTTTCTGTTGTACAGGCGATGCTGAAATTGGCAGCAACAATGTCAACTCCTTGAAGAGTGAAGAATTCCATATGAGAGGCTTATTAGATGAACTCAATGAGGATGAAATCTGGGGTTCCTCTCACACTTTGAAATCGAGCGGAAAAGCTGTTTCCATAGAAACTGCTAGTTTAAGCGAGTATGCTAGATATGTGCTAAGAACAATTTGCCAGCAGGTAATCTCTAAAACTACTCTTCTGTCTTCATTTGGAGAAACGGCGTTATTTTGTTCGAAAAGTGTAACGTATATTTTGGTGCGAAATGAATGTTGAAGTATTTCAATATTTGAATCTGGGTTTCCTGATTTGAGCAGTTTATACACGGAGTAGTATGTTACTGTGGGGGAGAAATTGCTTTAGTTAGTTACTAGCATCTCCCTGCACTCTATCAGAATTGACATGTTTTTCCTACCTGAATCTCAAGCACTTTGAGAAGACAGTAGGACCACTCCATCACTGTCTGCTCAAAGTGCTTTTGCAGTAGCATTTGTTTTATTGCGAAGTTGCTTTCAAAGTATAGAAGAAATGAATTCTGGAAAACCTGTTAACAGTCTTATACTTTCAGGTGGCACTGAATGACAGAAGACATTTCTAATCTCCTGTGTTGCATGAACCACAGTTCAGTTCAAGTTTTGCATATGGAAAAAAATCGCTTTTCTGTTTAGCTTACCAAAAGTTAATATTGCCTTGAAACTATCTTGTGAATCTATTACCTGATTACTTACAGGAATGGGTTGGAGAGCACTGTTTAAAAGAACCTGAGAGGCTGTGCACAGACAAAGATCTTATTTTGGATCCCGTTCTTTCAAACAAACAAGCACAGAAACTCCTTCAACTTATCTGTTATCCTCATGGTATTAAAGAATGCACCGAGGGTGACAACCCTCAGAGACAGCACATCAAACGCATACTTCAGGTAATGCAGTGGGGAAAAGGTGGAGAAACTATCTGTGGTTCACTGTCTTTTAACCTGTCATTCAGCAGCATCACCAGGTGACATTGATTTGCAGTTCCTGGTGCAATCAAGCATTAAATTCTCCTTTAAAGATTGTATGTGCTCAGGATCCCCATCTCTGTGGTAAACGTTCTTATAGTGTGACTTCTGGTGTCTCATTACTTCTGATTCCACAGTTACGGAGGAAACAAGCGTGCAGCACGCTCATCGTTGCTGTTCATCGTTGTCACTCTTTAGAAAGCCACTGAAAAGGGAGCTGCTTTTAGGGCTCCTTAGGTGGAGATGCCTACTGTCTCAGTAGGGCTCCATGACAGTACTGTGGTGAAATACACTCCTACTCCATGGAAAAAGCTCAAATGCCTTCACGGGCAGTCCTAAACTGATCATTTCTTCAAATTCAGCTGCATTAGGGACACTTCATTCCTTAAACTTAAAAATGGATTTTCTTTGATTAGACTTATGAAGAATCAAGTCGGCAATATCTGAACCAGGATAAGCAGTGATCAGTGTCCCGCAAAATAATCACTTCAGCTGCTGCGTTTACTTTAATCGGGTCTAGTTGGCCTTGAGCTAAATACAAACACGTCCACTTGGATGGCAGTGCCATGGATTAATGTAATTGCTAATGAAAGAATGAATTGCATTTTCCATATTCACATTTAACTAAACTCACATTTTGCAGAGAGTGAGATTTTTATTCAGAAAAGTTGTGCGGTTAAAACTATTGACTAATAGTATTAGCTGCAAAGATGTGGAAGTTAACGTACATTTCTTAATAGGTCTGATATTTTGGGACATCATTAAACTATTAAAAAGAGTAGTGATTGTGGTGATCTACTTATAAGATGAGGCCTTTGCATGTAGCATATTCAATTATGAGATTTATTATATTTTTTTAGACCTGTGAAGTGTTGACACTTTATTTGTAATGTTAATTCTTACCTAGAACTTAGATCAGTGGACTCTTCGTCAGTCTTGGTTGGAGCTGCAACTAATGATCAAACAGTGCATGAAGGAGCCTGTGAGTATTTCTTTTCAAACTTTCTATCTAAATATTTAATGCAAAAAAGTATGTTATATTTTAACGTAGTCCATGAGCAAACATACCATGAATGTGCTAGTTTACTTATGTTTTACTGTAGGGTTCTGGGTCTGTGGCTGAAATGAACAGCTTGTTGGATAATATTGCAAAGGCGACAATAGAGGTGTTTCAGCAATCCGCTGATCTAAACAATAACTCTTCTAACTCTGGTATAGGCCTCTTCAATCCAAACTCTGTTGGAAATGCTGACACAAGTAATACAAGACAGAATGGTAAAAAGACATTCCTAAGGTATTTTTTGTAGCACCTTTTTAATTATTTTAGCCAACATGATGCTTAATTTTGTGTAGATTGCTTAGACTTTTTTGCACTTGAAACAGGAATGTACGGACATGAGTTACCTGAAGGTTACTTCTATTTACTTTTGTTTAACAATAAATATAGTTGCTATTCTTGAATTTCTGGAAACCAGAAATTGTGACTGCTCAGTCCACACTAGTTACTCCAGATGCGTTGTGTCAACTGCTTTATTAAAGCAGTTCAGTCTTTTATAACAGCTAATAGTGGTTGCAAAACTACGGGGATATTTTGGCTGAAATAAGTTTGTTCTACTTGTAGTTCCTCTGAGCGGCGAGGAGTGTGGCTGGTGGCTCCCTTGATTGCAAAACTGCCTACCTCAGTTCAAGGTAGGGTCTTGAAAGCTGCAGGAGAGGAGCTGGAGAAAGGTCAGCATTTGGGTTCATCTTCTAAGAAGGAAAGAGATAGACAGAAACAAAAAAGGTACGACCTTTGGAAATCCCTGTACGCAGAGCTGAAAGGTATTTTTGAAGGAGTTTACTGTGGACTGGACTGGATTTTGGCTTCACAAAACCTTATTGGTTCACTTTTGTGGAGCAAAAAGTTATCAGCCCCAAACAGGGTGCAGGCTTCCTTTAGTTTGAACTTTTAGCTTTAGTTGAAGAAATATCATTGGTTTCAGAGGAAGAATTGCGAAAGCTTTGTAACACATCTTACAGGGCTATTCTACAGCTTGGTGATGGGAAGTGTTAGAGACTTAAAAGAGTAGTTAGAGTGCTTGTTGTCTCTTCCCTTCTATGGCAGTAGGCCACTTTTCTTGCCATTAAGATGCCATAATTATCATAAGATGTCACTTAATTCCTGTTGGGAATTAAGCTTAAGCTCATCTCTAACTTAGCAAGTGCATGAGAATTTTAATGACTTAACGGTTATAGAGTTTCCTTTAGTAAATATTCCACAGTGCCTATAATTTTTTTGTACTTTCTTAGAGTTATGGTAGAAATTACGTTGAATACTATACGCAACAAGGTCTCTTAGCTTCAAATTCCAACCATCTTTGTTTTTGTGAAGCCCTTTACAGTTGTTCAAGAAAACAAATCACTTCTTAAAGGCTTGTGGTGTTTGACTGTTGTATTACAGTCCCACCGTAAGTTTCTTGTTCTTAGTGTAACTAGTATGCGTTGTCTTTTTGATCACCTTCGATATTGTTCATGCAGTACGCTTTCCCTGAGCGTGGGACCAGTAACTGGGCTTTGCTACTTTATAGTACTCTTGTAAATCTGTGTTGCATGTATAGATTTTGACTTACGGATGTCATTAAATTCTGTGGAGCCTTTTAAATCTACTGCTGTTTTCCAGCCTCTTCCACCTAGCTTATTTTCCCTTTAGGTTTAGAAGATTTCATTTTTTTCTCTTTGTCATAACTGCAGTATGCCCATAACTCTGTGTTATGATGGACCCTCCTAGTTCATGTAGGCTGTTTCTTTGATAAGCTTATGTGTTGTATCGACCTCTTCGAAGTTCTGTTTGCCATGTTCAGTTTTTGAGTTAAGTACACTTTGTATTAGCTTTATGAAGCCATATCTGCCTTGTCCTTCTAATTCATTTGTAATACCCGCTCTGTTGTTAGACAAAAAAGACATCTGGCTTTCCACATCTCTTTGTTAGGTGTTTCTGAGCATTTCAGCACTTCTCCATTATTCACTGGCTCTCTTGCTCCTTGCATCAGTAGAAGGGAATATGGAACCTCTCCCTGTCTCCCATTTCTTTGTGTATAAAATCTAAATGAAACCTCTTTCAAAGCCAAAATAAAATGCCCATAGAAATCGTCAAGTCCTTCCTCCATGGTGGTTCCTAAGGGCAGAAGTAAAAGCATTTACAAAGTTATTCTAGTTGTAACAATGAACTACTTCCTTGTGTGCTTTTTGAAGCTTTTCGATCTCTTCTTGATCAAAACCAAACTTGACTACTCTGTGGGTGACAAAACTAATAATACTATGGGAAAGTATGAAATCTTATATAACGTACATAAGATCTCTTTTTCTTTTTTCAAACTCTGTGCAGCAGGGATAGCAATTGCAATAATAACTGTATTGCAAACTGCAAAATTTTCTTATGGAAATTAATGAGAAAATTAAGAGGCATTCCTACCATGTTGTTCCTAAAATCCAAAAAATCACTTTTTAACATGACTTTTGAAAATGCAGACTTTCTATTTTGCTCCTTTTATGGGACCTTGGGATTTTGCCATTCCTTTTATACTAGTTGTCACCTAAATTTTTGAAGTCAGGTTAAATGCCAAATGAAAATAACTGTTGAAATGAATACTTGTAATAAGTACGTGTGTATGTGTAGATATGTATTTATATTGTGTTTATGGATGCATGTAATTTTCAAGGAGCTTATGTACCTAAAACTGCAAAAATCATTGCATGAGCTGTTACTAAAATCCCTTTTTAACTTCTCTTCTACTTCACATGTACTCCCAAATTCATCTGTGTATTTCTTTCAGTTTGTCTTAATTTTATATTTTTAATGGATATGCATTAATCTAAAAAATAATAATTTAAACAAATCTGAAAGCCCTTGCATTGTTATGGCATTTCTGCTACAACCAGCTAAAGCTGCATCTCGGTTTACTTACACTAAGCCTGTGTTAGAATTTTAGTGTAGTTTAGGCAGCTGTAATTCTAATCAGTGCTTGTAGGGAGAACTTATTTGGGATTCACTTCAGACCACTAACATGGATTAGAAACTTTAGCTGCCTAATCTCCACTAAAATTATATCCCTGGTTAATCAAAGTAGTTTTAAAATAACGTGTTCTCTTTCCGAGTCAGGCCTTTGGCTGTCCATGCAATTCTTGGTCATTCAATGCCCTGAGCTAGGTGGGTTCTCAGTAATGACACGCATAATATGTGCATTTATACTGGCTGGTGCTCTGCCGCCTTACGTGCATGTTCTTTTAATTCGTTGGGCAAGGCTTTAATTCACTAAAACAGACATAGATGCAGGCAATGCCACTGCCAGGGGAAAAAAGTAGACAAAACAAGGAAGGGAGTGAGGATGGGAAGTATCAAAATAACTTTACTAATTGACTTCTGTGTTTGCCTCTCTTAAAGCATGTCTCTTTTGAGTCAGCAACCTTTCCTTTCATTGGTACTGACTTGCCTTAAGGGACAGGATGAGCAACGGGAAGGGCTTCTAACATCACTGCAGAATCAAGTTAATCAGGTAAAACAAGCACATAACCATGAGCACCCTTTGTTAGATGTTTTATGCGTCATCAGTTTTATGTGTATACAATGGTGTAAAAGCAGGAAAATTACAGTGCAATGGTATGCTAAAAGGGACAGTCCAAGGAAGGAGGAACGGGGAGGTGTTTGTTCCTTTTTGAGAGGAATATATCTTTTTTTCTAAAATTGTTCCAGAGAAATATAATGACCTTAAGCCTGATTTCAGTTCTTTCCAGAAAAAACAATAAAACATGTTTGTCTTGAGGGAAACAGTCTTCTCGGTCTTTAGCTTGATCATGAAAATTTTTTCTAAGTTTGAAACTTTAGTTCTTTAGGAAAGCTCTTCATCTTCTCCATCTGGTACAGATTAAGAGTTGTTTGTATTTTAAATAACAGTATTACTAGTCTCAGACTGGCCCATTGCCTACAGCTCTTCCTTTGGATCACTTGTGCTTACTCACAACCTCTGCTGATTCTGCTCTAGACTTCCAGCTCCCATCTGGTTCATGCTTTAGCCTACAATAGCTCCTTAAGACTGTCTTTAAACCGAATATATACAGTGCCCAGAGTAGTGGGTGCATGTTTCCTTTTTTCTGTCTTCTAGTTTCTATGAATTACTGTGACAGTGAAAATTGACACCTGTAGAGCCGTTATTTTCTTATATTGCCTCTCAGCTCAGGTCCAGGCTATGATGTAGGTCCACATCCTAGTTAAATTCATCCCTTTGATGTGTCCGTCTCCCCCCCCCCCCCGGTGTTACTGCCACGTGGGCTTTCTTTTTGCTCTATGGGTTTTCCCCTGAAATGCAGCTGGTCCAGGGTCCCTAAGGTTCTGGTCATTTCTCACCAGAGATCCCACTGGATCCTGTTGGGAAGCTGCATCCAGTGCAAGAGATCTATTTACTTAGCTCTAGTGAACAGTTAAATAGGGTGTTTGAAACAATATTTTTAATAAATGCATAACAAAGGTACTTATTTTGGTTTTGTAATCAGCTCTTTACAAATGAATTTTTTTCATCAAATGCTTTTTATTAGATCCTTAGTAACTGGAGGGAAGAACGGTACCAGGACGATGTTAAAGCTAGGCAAATGATGCATGAAGCCCTACAACTTCGTCTTAACTTGGTAAGAAAAAAACTTATGTGGTTATTCTCATGTTATAAAAAGAGGTAGCAGCTACGCTGGAGTAGGTGGTGAGGAGGAAGAAGCACCGTGTCAGGGCACTGCAGGGGCTGGGGCTCCCTGCCAGCTGGCAGCTGAGGGTGTCCCTCAGGCACCTCCGCTGGGATGGGGACGGGCTGAGGCCACGGCAGGATGTCAGCCCATGGAGAGGGCTCAGGATCAGGCCTGGCGAGGGGAGCCAGGGTCAGACGCAGCCCTGGCTTTGCCAGTCAGGGCTGTGGGGACAGGCTGGGGCTCCTGGGCCAGGGTCAGGGGTGGGGGTAGCCCCAGGTGGGTCTGGCCAGGGACAGCAAGGGCTGTTAGTGCCTTCTCTGCCCTGACACAAGGGGGTCTGTGCTCCACTGGTGTTGGTCTCTGCTCTTCCGATCTCTCTTGTTGCAGTTGAGGCCTCCTGGCCATAACGTTTGGACATTGTTCATATAAAATGAATGGGAAGGACAGCCATATACCTTATTCATGCCTTATTTTTGTGCTGCTTTCTTCCTTTCAGTGTCCCTGGAACCTCAGAAATGTATCATCTTTTTGTGGACATTCCAGGCCGTTGTCCACTGATGGTCTATCCCCATGTAACAAGCAAGGATTTTGTGGAATTAGGCAGTCAATATAGTTGAGACTTTCAGAACTCTCAGGAAATGTAACATTTGTCTATTTAACTTACATGTGCTATTTCAGTTGCTGCTACTTGGATACATGTAGTAATCAACTTAGAAATCTGTTTCCTTCAAGTTCTCCAATGTCCACATCTCTTGAAACCTCTGTACCAGACATCAGGGCCACCATGGCTCATTTAGCACAGTGCAGTAGGTGTGTGGAGACTACATGTAAGGCCAAATGAGGGAGCATCAAGGTAGGAGTAACACTGCCGCGTTGTTCTCTTCCTGTCTCTTTGGAAGCCACTTAGAAGCGGCTGTGCAACTAGAAGGGTAACCACAGCCTTACACTGCCACTGGTTCGGGTGAGGGGGCTTGAGCCAGCTGTGACCAGCTTTGGGATTGCTGTGGCTGCACTTAAAGTAAAGCAGCTGTTGCCTGCCACCGAGTACCATGGAGACATGCACTCTGTCATGGGTTGTTAGAAATCTTGATACGGGCAATATGTCGTTTATTATTAAAGCAGCAAGATTTTATCCTTTTATAAACCACAAACCACTTACGTAGTTCGAGGAGTAATCTTCTTAGATACAAACTCAGCAAGGTTTAGGAGCTAAAAGCAGGTGCTGAAAATGGAAACAGTCTCTGTATTTACTGAGCAAGGCACAACCCTGAAATAAGCTTTAAGTATGGGGAAGAGCTGTGTGAAGTGAAGCAACTACAAGTGCAAACAGTGAAGGTATATAGAGCAATTAAAACCATGACAAAATAAAAAGATTTATTTTTAGAAAGTGGGATTTATTTTTAGAAGTGGGAAACATCAGGAAACATGATTTGATGCAGATACTGAGTGCAGGGATAATGTGCAAGACAGTGAAGCTGACAGAGTAGGAAGACCCAGGGCTGCAGCGCACCAGTAAGGAAAGAGCGGTGTCGTTTTGATGTAAGCTCTCTGAGGCATCTTGTTATGTGACAGGGAGGTGTGTGCTCTTTTACAGGGCTGTCACTATCTGAAGTTTGAGCTATGCTTTCATTAGCTAGAAGTATTGTACCTTTGAAATTTGGGGGTTGGACAGTATTCTGACCATTTGGTAATCAGGCCTGCAACCTGAGGAAGTATCTTGTGTTACTGCAATTTGGTCCTTAGACGGATGAGTTTTGGCAAAATAGCTCCTTCTCAAAGCCGAGGCATATTTTACAGTATCATACTATACTTGTAGAAATAGCGAAAAATTGTTCATAGGGTAAAATATATCTTTTAGCAGTTTTCATTTTCAATTAATGCTATATTGTTCTTCAGATTTTTTGTCTCTTTGCACTGCACATTATTGTCTAATCTTTGGGTGTGGGAGGAAGAATGATAACTATAAAGTTTTAATTCAACACCTTTTCAGTTCCGAGAATTTTTTCACCAAATTCAATTAGTTGCATCAAACACGAAAGTGAAGATACGAAATTGAAGGAGCAGTGTAATAATATTTTGCTTTTCTCTAGTTCCTTCTTAGGAAAAGCTTTTTGCTGGGAGTTTGGGGTGGGGAGTTAAAGTTATTTAAAGTCAGCGCTTCAGGATGGCATTTAGCACACAAGAACTCGTGGGACTGGATAGCAGTTTTATTCATAAGTAACCCATATGATAAGGGAAGTGTGCTTCTGTAAGATACATGCAGAGCCTTGCTATCTGCTGTATTATTTTGCAGGTAGGTGGCATGTTTGATACTGTGCAGAGGAGTACCCAATGGACCACAGACTGGGCGCTTCTGCTTCTCCAGATAATCACTTCAGGAACTGTTGATATGCAGACAAACAAGTATGTCTGCACTATTTAAACAAGCTAATTCATGTCCGTAGTGCTTTGTGTTTAGATTGCATGTTTGTTATTGTTACAGTTTTCTTACTATTATCCTCTTGCTGTTTGCATGCGATTTACGTGCTCAGTGCTGGTCTTGGTTGAGGAGCACCTCTATTTTGGAAAGCACTGGAGCCACTATTTACACTCTTTCTTAACAAGCATGTACCCAAGCGCTTTCCTAAGTCAGAGCTTGTAATTCCTAATGACTGTCTGTTAGCAGTTAGTGCTGTCTGTAGCTTTGAGCTGGGGTTTGTCTGTATGTCTTGACAGTCCACCTGCATGTATACACTGGGGCTTACGCATGCAAGCTGAGATGTGTGTGTATGCAGAAGGCCCTGAAAAACCCAGCTTGTCTGAAGTACTGCGTTCGTGCCCTTTGCTGTGAATCTCTCTCCCTGGATCTCTTGGCAATTAGTAGTTCCACAGGGTAATACTTGTCTTTACTCTCAGCGAATTGTTCACAACTGTGCTCGATATGCTGGGCGTCCTCATCAATGGCACGCTTGCCTCGGACTTGTCAAACGCTTCCCAAGGAGGGCCTGAGGAAAACAAAAGGGCTTACATGAATTTAGTGAAAAAATTAAAAGTAAGTGTTATGTCTTGTTGTTTTCAGCGTTTCTTTTGAATTGCTTTCTGTGCGCATCTTTTAATCCTGTCACGTCTAGTGTCTGGGAAAGCATCTTGGAAAAAGAGGAGAGACTGATAGAGCACTAGCGATAAGAAGGAGAAAAAGAAGAAAATAAAGATACAGCAATGTGGGGGTGGGAAGACAGACTTATAGTATTTTCTTCATATTAAATTAAAATTGGGGACCCTGCAAGACACTTAGCTACTTTTATTCATATTTGAGACACTAAATTTGTATTACACATTTTCTACGTTCTGTTTAAACAAGAGATGAAAATATAACTTACATTCTTAAAAAAAGAAAACACAAAAAGCCTTGCAAAGCCACTTGTTTATATTTAGTAAAGTACAAGGAAATGATTCATCCAGAAACATGACATTTTCTAATAGTGAAAGCAGTGTAATGTTTTTCTTCTTCCCTCCCTCCCCACACCCTGCCCCTTTCCATATGATTGATTGAGGTATTTATTCTCTAGAAAGAGCTGGGAGACAAACGGTCAGAAAGCATTGACAAGGTTCGCCAGCTGCTGCCTTTGCCAAAGCAGACATGTGATATTATCACTTGTGAGCCAATGGGATCCTTGATCGACACCAAGGGGAACAAAATTGCGGGATTTGACTCCATTGATAAGAAACAGGCAAGAGTAAATGTTTCTGTTTGTGTGATCCACATGAAAATTCTCAGGCAGAGTGTGAAACTAGGAGTGGGTTTAGAGAGAGGCATGCAGGTAGTTGTTAAACCCCAGCTGAATGGGTTTGAGCAGCTTAATGTGACTTGGACCATGCACCAGCATCACCACCCCTGCAGCAGCATGGACAGCGATTCCATCCTCCTCTCCCTGATGATTCACTGATATTTGCAGAGAGTCTCAGAGCTGTAGATGTATATGCATCTTTAATGGAAACAGTTTTATGCCACTTGTACAAATTCAAGAGTTTGGGTAACCTTTCACTTCCTGATTGTTTAAAGTTCAGTGATCATGTTTGTTGCATGCCCTTCCTCATTAAATCCGGAGTACATGGTCAATTTGTAACTGCTAATGCAATGAATGTTGACATAAGCTTGCTCAATTTTGCGATATAGGGTCTTGACTGATAATCGGCCAACTCCACTGAAGTTGCCATAAAGGAGATTACATTTGACCTGGAGTTGAACAGCAGAGGCTCTTACAGAAGTATTTGCTTTTCAAGCAGAATCCTACATTTGAGAGTTCATTTGACCTGGGAACCTTTTGGCCTGTTACTTGCTGGGAGGAAGATGGAGGGTGATCCTGCTTACAAAAGACAGGAGAAAAAGGAGGGGGGGGAAGTGTATTAGTTGTTTTGGATTTTGGGGGAATGTGAAGGGATGCATAATTTTTTAAAGTTAATTAATTTAAAAGAGAAGGATAGAGCTTTGGATAGAGCTTTTTATTCTGCAGACTGGGTAGACATTTTTTTGTGATATATTACTTAGGCTTTCTCACCTTATTTGAATATGTAAACTTTTAGCAAGGATATTCTCAGATTAGGCATTTTTGGTAGATATTTGACTTTTCCTCCAAAATACGATAGATGGAACTTGAGATTTTTAGCATAGCTATCAGCAAATGGTACTATAAAATATAATCTCTTTTATCTGGCGGCAGCCTTGTGTAGACGTTAAAATCCCACCAGTATGCATTTGGTACGCTTGTGGAGGGGAAAAAGTCCTTACTGGATTTTTCTGACTCAAGTAATGATGTACAAAAGCAAGTCATCTTCTCTAGCCTCTAACTTTCTTAAAATACTAACTTCACTTATTCTGAAACAGGGTCTTCAGGTTTCAACAAAACAAAAGGTGTCCCCTTGGGATTTATTTGAAGGTCACAAAAATCCTGCTCCTCTCTCCTGGGCATGGTTTGGTACAGTTCGTGTTGACAGGAAAGTGATAAAATATGAGGAGCAGCAGCATCTCCTCCTGTACCACACACACACCAAACCCAAGCCACGGAGTTACTACCTCGAGCCTTTGCCCCTTCCTCCAGAGGAGGAGGAGGAAGAGCCCACCACACCTGTGTCTCAGGAACCAGAAAGAAAGTCAGGAGAGCTCTCAGATCAGGGAAAACATGCCATGGATGATGAGAAGAAGACGAAGGGCAGGAAGCGAAAGTCGAAGTCAAGCTCAAGGGCTGATGTAAGTAGTTGATGCCCCATACAAAATTTGACATATCTCGCTGAAGTATCTGATGTTGCCTTCGGAAACTGTTCTGCTCCTGGAGGAGTGGGTCCTAATAAAGGAAGTGAATGGAGGTGGTCAGAAGGACGGTGGATTTCTGTCAAACAGAGCTCACCGTAGAGGAATGTGCTGTGCTTAGGACCTTACGTTCTATGTAAAATATGCTAGAGTGGATCTTACTGAATGTTATTTTGGTTCTGTATATGCTTTCTTTTGTTTGGTGTTAAGTACAGCTGTTATTATTTGTACCAATTTCTAAAATTCCTCTTGTTCAAATTATGTTGAGAGCAAACATGTTAGTTTAAACCCAGGTCCCATTCAAATGAAACCAATTCGAAAGAGGCTCTTTCACATAAACTCTTTTACTGTGCAGTTTTTGCTTTCTGAGATGCTTTCCCTTTTGGTTTTTATTGTTTTTTGAGGTGTGGGTTCCTAAGCTAAGAATCACTTAGAGCAAGGGTTTGAAAAACATGCCTGGCACCACCTGAATAATAATGTACGTTTCCAGTGGCAGCATTCTGTGCAATTATGTCCTCTTCGCACTGCTGCCAGCGTAGTCACGCATGTTGTAGATGTGATAGTATTCTGTCAGCATACAGCTGTATTGTCAATGTGTTGAGTTTTAGGTAGCCGTAATTTTAAGATAATTTTCTGGCCTTTTTAATGTTTCAGTTAAGTTCTTCCTGTTATTTATATACTGATACAGTAAGCTGTCCTTCCGCTATACCTAATTATAGCCTGCAGAAAATACTTGCTAGTAAGGTAAAACTGGATGGTGTTTGTATGAAGTTGTTAGTGTTAATTACCTGTGGGCAGCCTGAGACTTAATCTGTTTTTTACATCATTGCAAACGACAATGGGTACTGTCTCTGTCCTTTAATAATTTAGTAGGAAAATCAGCATTATTTATGAGTTAGTAAGGTATGAATGTCAGTAACATTCACTTTTACTGTATATTTTAAGGAATATCCACAGAACAACTTATATAGAGTGCCTCCCACTTACTCACCAATTTCCTCTCAAATGATGCACCATCCTCAGTCTGCCTTGTGGGGTTACAACATCATGGGACAGCCGCAGCAGCCTGGCTTCTTTGTGCAGAACCAGCCCCTCCCACCAGGTATGTGTAAAATTTGAATTCATGGAAATGGGGCTTTATTGTTTGATGTGTGACAAAAGTTGATTTCTTCTAACCACGTTTTGTTCCTAATTTTCTCCGAGGCAGGCTGTGTCTGCTGATGCAATTTATTTTATTACTTAGCCTTTTTTTTTTTCTTTTTTTAAGGGCTTTCTATTATCGCTTGTAGGTCTGTCTCTAACTGTTAAGCTATTAAACTTTTTTGGTAGATAAGCAAAGATGACCTACTGTGGTGATAGTATAAGAAAGCTGGTAGAAGTTCAGTGAGGAGTGAAGTAAGAGAGGGATGATTAAAAGGAACAAATTACCTTTGGGTTATTTCTTCTTTACTTCATACCAAGAACCATGATGACTAATCTGACATCTGCTGGATGGAATAAATAAATCCACGGGCTCGCATTTTTTCAGCATTTGTGATATGTGCTTAATTTTCTGTAGGTTTGTTTTGTTTCTTCCAGTTAATGTGTATACAGTTTAAGGTAAGTATTTTACTTGCTCCAGGGGGCAGCACTTTATGATGTTTTGAGAAATGCTACTACATCCTTCTCAGATGTTATGCAGGAGAAGTTGAGAAGTTTGGTTCCAGTTATAAGTGTTAAAGATTTTTTCTGAACCTCCAAAACCAACTAGACCTGTGTTTTAAGTATGTAAAAGTCTTCAGAATATACCAGGCAGCGGCTAAAAAGCTTAAGGAAATACTGATTTTAAAAACAAATATGTAAGATCACCTTCTTAAGTCTGACATATAGATACATGATTTTTATCAAATAGCATGGAGTGCATAAATTAGTGCCACCTCATTATAAAATTGGCTTGACATAATAAGCTTTTCATATCATGCTTTAGATCTGAAGAGCAACTTCTGTTCATCAGTAGTAGTCAAATGTTTTCTGTGATGTAGAACATGCAACAGCCCACACAGCCTTTTTACTTTTTGTTCTCATTTACAAGTGGTAGTCTTCAGAGTTATTTTGCCCGTTTAATTTTTCATGCCAGTAATCTGGTTTAATCCGGTTCACTGTCTGGCTTTACAGAGATAAGTTTATCATCATTATTGTAGAGCTAACCAAATAGGAGCTGATGAATTAGCACTGATCTCTACCAACAGCACGCTTACAGAAGGGAGAGAACACATTTGTGTTTTGGGTGGTTTTTAGGTGGTTCCAGGCTGGATCCAACAGGCTCCTTTGTTCCAACTAATACGAAGCAAGCCCTGTCGAACATGCTGCAGCGGCGCTCTGGCACCATGATGCAGCCCCCCTCTATCCATGCAATCACGCCTCAACAGCAGTTGCTTCAGATGAAACTCCTGCAGCAAGAGCAGCAGCAGCAGCGGCTCCTCAGGCAGCAAGCACAGTCACGGTCTCTCCAACAGGTTTGTCCAAACCCCAAGTCTGAAGAGCAACACCCTGGTTTTACCTTCTGTTGGGACTGCTTGCCCTGTGTAGGCTTACAGAGTGAAATGCCAGCTGATATTTACTATTGCATTAATTGCCCAAATATTGATTAACCAAGGCCATCTGCTTTTAAACTTCATTTTCCCTTTGGTGTCTTAGTCCCTTCTATTTTTCCTGTGTTTCATAAAATCAGGTTTGCTTCTGCTGCTTGATGATACATACTCTTGTTCCCTGTTGTGTCACAGAGGCTTTCATAGTGGAATTGCATGGTGCTGTGTACTGCCAAGCTACAAGTCAGCAGCAGAAGCACAGCGATGCTCTTCACAATTAAAAATCCAGGAAGTCCATCAGGAGCCATTTCCATACACATGTACACACAGATGTCCATGTTCTCTAGAAATAGCTGGTATTTTTTCTCCTAACATTTTTGCAGAGTACAGCTGCTGTGTGCCAAACCACACGTGGCTATTGTGCAACACCCTTCAGAGCCTGAGCTAGTTTCAGAATATGGCTACAGACAGGCTGCTTTTGAATTGATGGCGTAAGAACAGAAAATCGGTTTTTGGATCCCAGATACCCAACAATATGTGTTCAGTAGTTGGTAAAACCAATAACTTCTTGCCTTTATTTTAAAGTCCTCCTGTACCCGTTCTTACCCTCACTGCGGTATGTGTTCCATTGCCCTTAGGCTATCTTGCCTTCAAATTCTGTGATGTGCTGCCTTTGCTCAAAATAGTCAAAATCTTCAGCAAGTATCCTCATAATTTCTCCCATGCTGTCTCTTATTTTCTTAGAGCTCCCTCATTGTCCCCCTTTCAGTCTCTCTGCTATGATGCCTGCAAAGCCCTCTGTAGTGCTTAAATTGCTGGCGGGCTACAATAGTTTTATATGGAGCTGTTCATAATTGTGAAACTAGGGTTTGCCTGTATGTGTGCTGTCCCCTACCTTAAAAAAAAAAAAAATAAAAAAAAGGCAGCCCCCAGAAGCTTTGGATGTGTGTTTTATCATATCAGTGGTACAGTGGATATTCCTCACTGGTGTCCTGTAGGCACTACGAGATACTAAGGATCAGGTACCCTAAATGTTAGATACTGGGCTCTACAGTTGACCTGTACATTAGGCAATATCTCACTATTTTAGTGTTAGGTCCAACTGGCTTTCAATTGCTATGATAGAATACAGGCTTAAGTAAGAGCATTGAGTAAACAAATGATGATTGCTACTTATGGCTAGGTGGATCAAAAAGCAATAACTGAAGATCTAAAATAACACTATTCTCACATTTAAGAAATGCTGTGGTTTAACACTGTCATATTTAGAGGACAAAAGGTACCGCATTTCCCTTTTGGTTTCAAACAGGGACAGTATCTGAGGTGTTAAGAACAATGGTTAACTTCTCCAAAGTGCTGCATAGACAGGTAGTCAGTAAGGAGAATAAACTTATTATGAAGGCATGAATGCACGCCTAAATAAGGTTAATGAAGTGTCTGTGATGAGCTTTTTCATAAAATTTGGATCGAACATTTGTAATGTAAAAGTTGCACTAAAATTTGACAGGGTAGGTTCAGATGAGTATTTCAGCAAATGTACCACGTGTGCTGGATGTTCATCAGTCAGTGGTTCTGTATCAGCCATGTTTTTACTTCAGCCGTAAGTCAGTATAAGATAAACTGATGTAAACCAAGTCAAACCAGAGCCATCCAAACACAGCCTTTGTTTCCTAGTTACTTCCCCACATTGGCATGCACAGCCAGGTCCTTTGTGGTATGCTGGGGAGTACCACAGATGGACACGTTGTTTTCTGTCTGCTTTTAGTATTTCGCCTTACTGGATATGTGGCAAGATTCATTCAGCCTGATACTTCAAAGCTCTGACCGTAATGAAATGAATGAACAATTCACCAGGCCGTCCTGTTTGCTTCCTTGTTGTCCAAGTATGTGCTGACCCCTCCGAGGTCCCGGTGGCACTGGGGCTTTGCATGCTCCCTGGCACCGTGGGCTGCCCCACTGGGACACGCGCCTGCCTGCGTGGGGCTCCAGTCAGAAACGTGTCCCTGGGGAGCTTGTGGTAGTTCTTCCTGTGGTCCTGGATTTAAAGTACGAAATGCTGTGGCAGCGTACAAGCCTGAAAGTAGTATTGGAAAATTTAAGAATAAGATGATTTGTAAGGATTGCTACTACGTGGTGTTTGTTGTTAGGTAGAGCTTAAATAGGGAAGGTTTCTTCTTTGGTTTTCATGTTTCTGCAGCTGCAGAATGAAATTATCTGCTCAGCTTGAAACCACTGGCACTGGTGTGGGCAGTTCTGTAAAATCAGTCCAGAAGGACTCTGCTCTTCAGTGCTGTGCCACATGTGCTGTGCTCTTGAAAATGAATAGCTATGCTGCAAGGTCTTTAAGAACTATGACTTGTTAAAAAAAAAATTGAGTATTATGTATAGAATTAGTAGGCTCCTGTGACTGGCAAGGAGTCCTTTCCACATTTAGAGTTTCTGTTCATAAATTTTATAAAAGTATGGAGGTTCATTATCATAAAACCCACCTAAAAGGACCTTGTTAGCATCCTTAAACACCAGCACTCTTTGAGTACATACAGGTGAGCTCTGTAAAGGTGCTGTACTGCTCCACTAACAATTCAAGCCTAATTGTGTATATTCTTTGTATTGTTTGCTATTTTCTTGCCTGTCCTTTTCCTTTAGGATGTCTGTAGCACTGCCGTATCCCTTCAGGATGGCTTTGACAACATAATGGTAACCACTCTCAGACCATGAACTTTTCTTTTATTATTTCTTTCGCACAAACATGCATTTCTTTCGACACACAGGCTGCACATTTTGCTTTTGATGAGAATGATATGCTTTGGCACTTCTCTCGCCTAGGTAGTGCTGTGATTGCATGTGGGAAGGCTATGAATACACTTGTACACATAGAGTATTTTTTCCTACTAGTATTTCCAATAACTGCATCATTGATTCATTTTCTTCCTCTTCTCTTGTGTTTCTTGCTGTGAAAGATTAGAGTAGCTGCAAGGTATGTCTGATGCTGCGTGCATCTAAGCATGGCTGGTGTGTTCCCATTCTGCCCTTTGTCTCCCTGCTGGCGGCTGGGCCTGCCCCTCCCTGCTGCCATCCGGTGTGGCAGCTTCTGCCATGATGTACGGTGGGCTAGCGGTGACTGCCGTGTCAGGTGAGTGCCAAGGGATGGACCACACGTCCTTTTTGGCCAGCGTGTGCCACCCGCGTTTCCGAGGCAGCACTTGGAGCTGTTCCAGGCATGGGCCTGTTCCTGCTGCAGTGGGACGCTGTTGTGCTGCTCAGCTCAGGCAGTGAGTGTCAGCTCCCCTGGCCCACGTGAGCTGTAGTTTCCAAAATGCTTCTTGTCCTATGTGAGCACGACACTATGCTGTCTGATGGTCTGTTCCTGACCTATGGCAGGACGTGCAGTTGTTGGAATAACCATATTTTGTTACTTCCAAAACAAGTAATGGCTAACACTTACCTGTTAAATTATTAAGTTTCATAGAATTCAGTTTTTTCTGGAGAAAAACAATAATGGCATGAAGTTTCATCCCTAATATCTGTGTTGGAAAGCTTTCCAGATATTATTAGTTAGAAAAGCTGTTTCAGAGTTAGCTTGCAGGACTTTCTTCCTGTCTTGGGGAAACTGCCATGTTGTTAAAAACATTAATTGGAAAGACAAAGCACAACGCGTTTTTAAAAAGGCTTTGCTGCTTACCCTGTTGTCCATATTTTATATATGTGCATTCATTCCTGTTACTGCTGGTAGCATGTCAGAACAGGGTATAGATCACCATATTTGCAGTTAATTAGGCACACCTAGATATGCAGCAAATATACAGTGAGGTCTCTCAAATCTGTTGTCTTCTTACCTATGTAAGCGTTAGTGTTTCACTACCTGCTTTTGAAGTCAGATTTGTGTCAAATCAGCCTACAGTGCTATGCCTGCTACAATTGCCGTTGCTAAGTGCCCGCCACCTAGGAAAGAAAATTCCTTCCAAATACACTGTGGCCACATACTTTAACAGGAAAAAGCAGTAAGTTTTGCTTCAATTTAAGGTGTGAGTAGAAAAAAGAGTAACAGCGTTGATTGCTGTAACATTGCATCAGCATTGAATGAAAGTGTTTGGGTTTTTTCTCCTTTTTTTTTTTTGTTTTGCTTTTGTTTGACATGCATGCACAGTTTTGGCTTGCAGCAGTTGGCTTGCATGTTGGGTTAAGTCTTTACTAAATTATTCCTGGAGGAAGAAGTCCCTTTGAATTTAGCAACATCTGCTGCTGCTGCTCAGGAATGCAGAGCGTACTCTCACAACACGGGAGCTTGCTCGGTGGCAGTGTGCTGCCACGGAATAGAGATTGATCTGTCCCTGCCTAACAAACAGCTTTTTGCTTACGTTTCACGTTCGGTTTTATGTGTGCTGCTTGCTTGCCCTGGGCAGTGGTGCCTTCAGTATGGGTGTGCTGCTCTGGGATCTCGCACCCTGCCAGCTCCGCTGCTTCGTGTGCGCTTTAAATGGCAGGGAAGAGGTCGGTGGGCAAAACACCCTCGTGGCTTGGTGCCCACCATATATTGCTGGGATCATGCAGCTGCTTATTTAGTATTTTCTTACAGAATTAGGGCCTAATCCAATTTCCATTGATACAACTTCCATTAACTTTGGAGGGACACTGTTTACGCTGCATGGGCATGAGTGGACAAATTTTGTTCTTGGGCACACCAGGTTAGCTGTCACTGAGAGAGACAAAAGGATGGCATACGGAGCACCGCTCTACAGACCAGCTTCTGCAGAACCCACAAGATGGTTTGTGTTACCGTGGGGAATAGCTTAAGGCACCATTTTTTCTAGAAGTCAGTTATGGTTTCACCAGATTTCACCTTTGGGTGAATTCAAGTTGCTATCTTGTCATTGGAACCTTATGAAAAAGTTTCAGAAGCAATTTGCTCGGAGAAATTATTATTCTTTTTCTGTTTTTCTTCTTTTGCCTCTTGGAAAAAAAAGAAAAATCATAAGCACTTGAGTACCTTCCCCCTGTACTTGGCTGACATCTGGTTTGTGTGCATCCCGTCTGCAAGATGTACATTCTGTCCAGCGTTTCAGTTTCTCACCTATCAGGTGGCTGGTTTTGAGAGCTCCCCAACTGATTTTGCAGATGCTTTTCCAGATAAATTTAATTTACCCTGGCCTTTTGTCAGGACTGATAGATGTTACTCTGTTCACACCTCCTGTTGTCCCTAATTTGTTTTTCAGAATTTTCCACGAGATACTGACTTGTTTTTAAAATAAATCCTTAGCGTAGCTTCTGCCTCCTTAGTATAGCTCGTTGTATCAGAACTCCTTGCTGTCTTGTCTGCGCCTTAGTGACTCCTTTAGTGGTGGTCCCAGAGGCTGGCACAGAGCCTAGCTAGGTCAGTCTTTTTTGTTTGTTTTTAAAAGGAAGGCAGGTATGAAAAATGAGTGTGTGACAACTCTGTGGCACCCTGTGGTAGCTTTGCCCCTGGTTTTGCATCTTGTCCTTGGACTCTTCTGTCTGCTGTCTACCCAAAGCACCGGGCAGTTAATCCAGACCCGGTCACGGCAGCTCATGTCTCTTGGGGCTGGATTGGTTGGAGCCGGAAAGCTTTCTCTCTACCGTCCTGCTTCTCTGAGCAATTCCTGTTCATAATAGGTAGCTCTGCTTGTTTCCCAGGTCTGTCAATGAGGATGCATGTATTTTTAAACCCAATCCAAAATAATAGCTGAGCTGCAGGACTGCCATTTGTGCTTACAGACTTGTTAATGTTTGGTACAGTTAACACTAAAGAGATGAGAGCAGATAAAGGAGAGTCCCAATGGTGCTTCAGTATTTTATCCCATGTGAGATTTTCTTTTCCACCGGGTAGCCTTGACTGTAACGTTGCTACTTGCAGTGTGTTATCAAAGTCACTTTTAGCCTTAAATTCTAATACATCTCTGTAAGGATATCGTGATTAAAATGACAAAGGCTTTGTTGGAGGACTTGGATTTTTTTGTTTGGTTTTGTGGGAAACCAGGCAGCTACGGGGAAGGAGCATCCCTGCTTCCAGCTCATGTCTGCCACTGAGTTTTTTGAGTAGAAAGGTTTTCAAAATGATCAAGTGCAGCTGTGCAGCATTACAGTCGCATAGAAAATATACAGACTTGATTGTATCCTTGGCAAATTCTCATTCACCAGTTTTTTTACAATCTTGTCCTGAAATTAAGTGTAACATTTTATTTTTTCCTCTTTTCTGGTGCTTCAGAGCATACTAATGCAGTTATAGTTGAAATCTTTAAGTGATTTGCCATTAATAGGGCATAAATATTGAGGCAATTTGAAATGAACAAACTAGGCTGTCTGCTGATCACAAATACGGAGTGTGTTTCCAAGTTGTGCTGGTTGGGAGCTGGAGATGCTTGTGTTACCCATTTATCATACCGGTATTTTGTACATTATCATAAAAGTTGCTAATCAGCATTTTGCCTGCTTCATCTGGAGGAAAGCTAGTAATCAGGTAGCCTGAGAAAGTTATCAACCGTGTATTTATACTGCAGACTGTGTCATTTGCTCTGAGCTCCCTGTATAATTTAATGTACTGTCTTCAAGATAGCTAGAATTTTTTTTTCTGATCGTTGCAAAGTGTCATTTTAATGGGTGTCTGCAAGACCTCTATTCAGTAAATGGCCGTTTGTTCACTGCTGCAGTGTTACAGTTGTGTCAGAAATCAAACAAAAATTGATTCTTCCATCTCCTTACGAGTAGATACAGTTCAGCCGTTTGGCACTGAGCAATGGTGCTGTCTTGAAGGAAATGGTCAAGTCTCTCCATGACTCTTTAGGACACCGTTTGGTGGGGTTTGTGTCCAGAACTGGACTTGTTCGGGGTGTGGAGGCCCTATCTGATGGGTGATGTGTCTTTCAGGGTCAGCCAATGGACCAAGCTGCTATTTTCACTCCGCAAGTTCGACCCCCGTCTCAGCTTCCACAGTATCCAGGGTTACAGCAAGCACAGGTACTGTGCTACTCCCGTGGAGCCTCTGCATAAAAGTGCTTTTAAGAAGTCCTTTACCTCCCAGCCTGCTTTTCTGTGCTTGAGACTTGCCTCGTGTATGTTCCCTAGTGTGATGGCGAGGCCTCCTTTGAGGATGCTTGCAGTCCCCACATGCTGTAGTTCATAAATGTTTTTAACATGGACACTTCCTTTTTTCCCTAATGCTGTTGCTGGTAAAGGCAAGCGTACTTCAGTGTTAAGCCTGAAATTTGGCCAATTTTTGGTGAGAGAGTGATACCGGTAACTCGTTATTATGTCATGGTTATTCTGGTGCTTGGGATTTTGCAGGGAGGAGAAGCGGGGAACAAAGAAAAGGGAGAGGTGGAGCTGTGGAGCCGAGTCCCGGTCTCGCTCAGTGCCTCTCAGGGAAGGGTGGCACAGTGCAAGGTCCATCCTGCTGTGTGTGACCACGTTGCAGCTGCTTGAACCCGCAAACAGAAGCGTGGTTCAACCAGTGTGGGGGACTCACAGGCTGGTGTGTGGGTGCAGGCCTGTGTCTTACGGACTTGCCTCCAGTTATCCAGGCTTTGGCTCTTTGATAAAGGCCATCTCTTTCTCTTATAGTTAAGCTAATTTAGATATGGGCCCAGTGAAGTTACTCTTCTGTCCGTTTTCCCCACAGAGCATGCCTCATGGATACACGATGTACAGCACTCAGATGCCTTTGCAGCAGCAGCCTGGTGGCGTAGTGCTTTCTCCCAGCTACGCCCCCCGAGCATATACAGCAGCTCATTCCAGCCCCACACTGATGGAAAGGCTGCGGCAGATACAACAGCAGCCCAGCGGATATATTCAACAGCAGGCTGCTGCATACCTCCAGCCTTTGACAGGCACTCAGCGGTGAGCTTCTGCAGTTCTCGTAGCTGGTAACGTTGCAGGATTTTAATGTCAACTTTGTTTACAGGTCTAAAGCTTTATTTAAAATAAAATGTATTAATGAAAATGAGGTTAGCACTGGGTCTAATTAGCAATAAATATGCCTTTCTCTCCAATTTCCCCATTTTTTCTCTTGTTTAATTTTTATTTTAACTTGGTATTGGCACATGCTGTAGCCCAGTTGTCCTCTGGTTTTAGAGCATAAAAAGTCATTTAAAGATGGCAGTTGGATCCTATTTCACTACACACGCAGACATGGTACCATATTATGCAAACACGTGTGCGGCATTAAACAATAAATATTCCAGGTTTACCAAAGAGTCTGTAGTCAAGAAAACGCAAGACCAACTTGGTAGTTTAACTCTCAATAGACAAAGTAATTTTGCTTAAGCCTGAATTGACTAAATTGACTTCAGTTTGAAGTACAACTGAGTTGCACTGCCTATGAGAAACAGGAAAATTTCATTGGTAAAGAAATGTAATGAAACAGAAGGCAAATGAAGCAGGAAAGAAATCCATAAAAGGGAATGTTACAGAGTAAGCAGAGTAGAAAACTGGAGTTTCCAATGACAGTCTTGAATCGTATTTCTTTTCTAACAGTCTAGCATACTCCAACTAACAGTCCAGCTCTGCTCTTAGCTGAATCAGATCTGTTGCCACTTTTAATTTCCACTTCAAATAGACATATTCAGTAGAGTGACTGCCCAAAAACACAGGCTTAAATTAAAGAGGGAGCTGTGTTGGGGGGGGGGAAACTAGTAAAAATTTGCAAGTTCTGCCCCCGTGCACACTGTCCAGCTGTAGCTATGATGGGAGTGTCTGCACAGTGCAGCGCTCTCCCTGTGTGCAGGTTGCAGATTCACTGAAACAGCACAGCAGTGTGTAGATGTCAGTCATCACAAGGTGGTCTGGCCTGTCAGCAGAGTTTCAGTCCTGTCTTGCTGATCCCATATAATTTATCCTGGAGTACCTCTGATGAGCTCTGTTACCAAGTAGATGTATACTTCTTTCTCTGCTTCAGTTCTAATTTGATGAAATCAGTATTTCTAGAATTGTGAATGTTACCATATATTCTGCAATAACCGCTGGTTCCTTAACTTTTACATTCTTGCAAGCCTGGGCATCTTAAGAGTATGCTCAATTTTGGGTATGTTTGCACCTCTTTAAAAAGTTTGGCCTTGACTCGGTTGACAGCCTTGTACGAAAACCTACAGGGTGCCTTGCATTAAGAATAAATCTGCTAACCTGAAATGCTTTGTCTTTCCTAAGTTTTAAACAGCAGAGCTAATTAGAAGGTAGCTAACGTGTTGTCCCCGTGTATATCGTTCTGCTTTGTCAACATCAATTTCTCCCATAACATCCTAAGAAAGTATTTCTTGCTTGGTGTGTTTTTTCAGTATTTTAGAAAGTAGAAAGTCTTTATAATCAGTTTTAAATTCATGGTAGTGTAACTATGAGATGTTTTGGTCTGGAGAACATTTTAGTACTTATGTGGAATTATTGCTTGAAATGTAGAAACTCATTATTCTTCCTAATAAAGCAAGAGTTGAATGCTTGGATCTGCTCTTGCTTAGAGGAATACATTATTACCTACATCAGCTACTGGGCAATAGTATGGTACAGCTTCTGTTATGGAATATTTTTTAAAGCATTTGTATTTGGAAATATATTCTTCCTGTAAAACATAAACATCTTTTAAATCTATGGAAGTCTAATGTTGCAGCTTATGATTGAGTACTCCTAGACTAACTTGTGCTCTGTCTATAAATGAAGTGTAATCTGCTATTTTTTTCCCCCCAATCAGTTTGAGCCATCAGCCTTTGCAGCCAAATTCACTGGTTGGAGGGGGACTGGACAGTGCATCGACTACAGGTCCTCATCCAACCCTAAACTCAGTACAGCTGCCTCCAGAGCCAATGAGACCAAGACAGCAGCAGATGCGGCAGCAGAGACTCTTCCAGGTGAGGGACTCAGCGGCACTAGAGGCCAGGGAAGTTTCCGTGCAGGAAGGCCGTGTAAACATCACCATATCAGGTGATGGTTTTATGCACTCGCTTGCACGTGTCTTCAAGTCTAAAGCAGAAGAGCCTAGTGCATCTGAACTGTTTTTACTCGAGTGCAATAATTAATTGTTTACATTTGGGACTTTGAAAAGAGAGCTTTGGACATATGTGTAAAAGTCGGTACTTTCATTTTTCAAGACTGTAGAATGCCTCTGGAGAAGGTAGATTTGAGAACGGCCGAGCTGAATGTGCTGAGACAAAAGTAGTGGTTATGCTCTCCCCTATCTGCCCTTATAATGAATGTATACTGGAATTAAATCGAAGGGCTTGCTGTCTGTCTGGCCTATTTCCTGTATTCTGATTTGATGATATATTTTTAATTCGGAGGTAAGTATCAGTTTATCGGCTGAATATGTAGGGCTTTGCACAGGGGAAGCAAATAAGTAAAATACATTAAAAATCCTTCCTGTGGCCCTTTGATGGTTTGAAGTATTTTCATGTTTTCATTTTAATGCAGTAGCTCTCTGTGCCAGTTTTTGTTGAACGATAATATATTTTATCTAAATATTTTGGTGGTGTAGTGAACTAAATATACCAGCTTTTGAGGGGTTTTTTGTTTATTAAGAATGCTCCTTGTCAGCCTTGGTGTGGCTGATGATGCAAGTGGAGAGCTGTGAGGTTTATCTCCCCACACGGGGCCTTCAGTAACCAATGCTGTAAGCGAGCCCAGATCCTCTGCTGGAACTCAGTTATGAAAAGCCATACTGCCTGGCTCATAGTCATTCCCTGAGGCAGCGTGCGTGTCGTGTTGCTGTTGTTTCAATGCTCATCTTCTTTCAGTTGCAGCAGCAGCAGCAGGGGCAGCAGCCAGGGCAGCAGCAGGCGCTCGGTCTCCAGCCCGTGCAACCACAGCAGCCTTTGGTAAGCAGAGGCAACTGCTGGATTTTCTGGGGCGGTGTGAGGGTAGCGACAGGGTGAGTTTTGTCACTTACACAGATGGGCAGCGTGGCAGTCTGGGGAGAGGGTGTGTGTAAGCTTTCTCGCGTCACCATCTGCCTGCTGGTGCTGTCGCCATGGTGCCTGCAGTGCTGTACCTCCACTGCTCTGAATGCTGTATGAGTATGCGCCCGGTGGCGACAGGCTCGTTTTGCTGGCGTCCTGAGCTGGCCGCAGGCTGTAGCTGTGGTAACAGCTGGGGCTCAACAGCTGGCTAGTGCATCCAGGTAGCTCTTGGATGGCTCCGACTGTAGGCAGAGGAAAATTGCATCTGTCCACAGAAGACTGTGTAACCGTGTCCATCTTGCCAAAATGTGGGAGGAGGTGGTTACGCATGCACAGGTGTTGCTGGAGGTAACCTCGCGTGTTGACCTCTGACGGGGAGGCAGGTGCAGCTTTGAACGCAGGCCTTGGCAAGGAGGGCTCGTGCAGTGCCCCGCTCGAGTGCCTCTGCAGCAGCGCGTTTGAGTTTGCTGTTCAAAGATCCTCCTTCTAGGACTGGAGTGCGCGCTGCCTCCTGCGCTTCCATGGTTCATTCACCGGTTCAGTCAAAACTGACACCAAAGTTGGGCCAACAAGGACACATTGCTTTGGCTGAAAAAAAGATTTGTGTGTGTGTAGGAAAAGTTCAAGTGCTTCATTTCAACGTATCTTTTTGAAGTTGCACTTAGCAGTATTGATTTAAAACTAGTGGTTAATATCCCAAACAATATAAATAACCACCCATAGCAGTTCTTTTGAGAATTACTTGGTGATACAGTTAAACAACAGGTACTGCTGCTTTTCGAATTCTGTACATCTCTTTTCCATCACCAGTAAAATGAGACTACCCAGACTAACTGCCTTAAATCTCTGTGTCAATTCAGAGGGGGAAAACAATGAGAGGCTTTAAAGTCACCCTCAGTCGTACACATAGTGCAGCATAAATAAATGACTATTTTGAAAATCTGATACAGAACCAAGTGCTGTAAGCTCCACTGAAAAGTCAGGGGTCTTTTTTTCTGGGGGTCTAAAGATGCCATTCAGTAGTCTCAGAGCAGTGGGCTGAGGTAAATTAAGACCTTACTGCTGCAGTTTATTCCTGTTTATGCTTGCTGTGCTCTGCATTTTTATGAGTGTTATCCTAATTAATATATCATAGTAATAATGAATAGCCCTTGCTAACTTTAAAAACTTAATGAGAAACCTGTAGTTGCTGCTGATGCGTACAAATTGGTGCATTTTTCTGTCTTTGTAATATTTTGAGTGAAAGCAGGATAACGTATACAATTGAGGCTACTTGTGGAACTAGTTTTTGCTGTAACACTAAGAAAAGCCTTCACTGTAAGGTGCCGATGGTTGGCGCTTCTCTACCTTGCCGTGCTTGTGCTGGTTTCTGTGCGAGCATCCGTGCTCCCTCCGCTCCCTCTGGCGTCAGCTGGGGACATGGGCAGCTCCATCACTACCAAAGTCCAGTCCCTGCCTTAAGTGGTGTCACAGGTGACTGTTAGTGACCTCGGGCCTTTGATTTTTAGGTTTTACTGCTAACAGGCTGGGGAAGAAACGGGTTTCAGTGTTTGAAGACCCTTTTAAATGAAATCATTAGTTGTAAAACAGAGCTGCATGAAGACGACTGTACAAACAAAATTACTTTTGAGACATTCCTGTATGCTGAATTGGACCCTTTATAGTTTAATGAATGATTTTACCAAATCACTACCGCTACCAAGTAATTTTTATGGACACGTCCACTGAATTTACAGTGTCGTTGTGCTTGTTTCCTGCATTTGGGCAGTTTTTCCAGACATATGTAAGGTAGATGAGGATAACTAGAAAAAGTTTGCTACGGAAAAATGGAGAAAATACAGTAACGCTGAAATTGCTAGCTTCTGAGTTTAAAAGCATTTATCAACGTGATCTGATAGAGAAACTCGGAAGCGGCTTGTAAGTGCAAGAGTAAGGATAAATGAAAGACACTGTTCTGATATCTATTGAAGTATAGCTTTCATCCACTTTTTAATCTTTCTTAATAGCATTTATATCATGAACAAACTGTGTGTGAGACTGTTGCAGAGACAGAGCACGTGCGGGGCTGCAGGCTCCTCTTCCAGCACTCTAGCAGAGCAGAAGGCTTTCTGTGTGTTGGTTTCATGTCCCCAAGAAACCCTGGTGTGGTTAATGCTTTTGACTAACCTCAGCGTTTACTAAGGATTGTTAGCCAGAAGATTACACAATGTATTTTAAATAAAGGATTTGGTTTCAGAAAGGGAAAAGATGCTGAAGTCTTGTAAAACACTGCAACTCCCTTCAGTAAGCAAAAGGTTTCACTGAAACAAAGCATGGGCGTTTTCTGTAGCATATATGATGTTGTTAGAGTATTGAATAACTCCATTTTTATTCAGCACATCAGGTTTTCAAACTGGTCAGGTGTATTGTGTGTCCTTGTGCAGAAGCACAAAAAAAAAATCACTTAATTAGGAGCACATGCATTTTCATCAAATCTAATGAGAAGGAAAGTTCCAGGACTTAGAAACAGATCTAGAGAGCTTAGAGGCCCTGAGGATAAGACAGACAGTAAGTGGTGAAGCCTTGGTTTGGTTTGCGCTTGCTAGCATAGGAGTGCCTCATTCATCGTGATATCCTCCTGCCCAGGAGTAGGTAAGTATGAGGGAGCTGTGCCATCAGCTCTCGGTCCTCAGGAGTCTGAGACAGCTGGTGCACAGACGTTTTTCTTACATATGGGTGACGTGTTTTCTAAGGGAAGAAATGCTTCTTGTACATGCAGACCTTTGGCACCGGAGGTGTCCATCCCAACAGTACACACACGGACGGTCTGTCTCGTGCCTGTCTGTCGTAATTCAGAAGCGTGGTGTGCAATGTATTCAGTACTCTTGACACAGAGGTAGATGATCAATAAAAGTTGTTAAGAGAATGATTATTTTTCTGAATGACAGCCAGAAGCTTGGAAAGCAAAGCAGTGCTTGTTCTCCTACCCATCCTTACTTGAAAAATAGACTTCATGGGTCAGTTAGCTAGGGAATAATGCATGGGCCAATTAAAGACTAAATTCTGCTTTGATGCAAGCATAAATAGGGTGCAAATTTATGAATGTCAATGCATTTACACCATGAGTACTTTCAAAATGATTGAAGTAATGATTTAATTCCTTAACAGCAGATTTATCTGGAAGCTTTTTGTGTCTAGTCCCATTGTGCTTACTGCCATGGACTGGATGATTATTCCATCCGTGCCATGGACGGTGATTATTTTGCTCCATGGAGGAGCTGGCCCAGTTGGCTGGGAACTGATCTGCCTGCTTTTCCACTGGAGCCAAGAACTGAGTGTGCAGCTATCACCCTGCAGCAGGTGTGCAGCGCAGTGAACGACCTGTGCTTTGTGCTTAGCCTTCTTTCTGTCTGAGGTGCCATTGCCCTGGGAAAAACACTTTTCTAGAAGCTTCTTTTGATTTATGCTTCAACTACATATAAGTGTTTGAAAATGCTAAAAAGGCTGTTAATTTTGATTTGCAGTTTGGATTTGCCTTAACAATGCAGAGAGCGAAGCTGCTTAGAATGACTTGCAAGATGAATACTGGCCTCTCCAGAGGTGGAAAAGACAGAGACTGACTCTGTCCCTTGTGTCTGGCTGGACACATGTAATACTTGTAACACAGCTGGGAATGTGTAAGATTTCAGGGAATGAAGAGAACAAAAGTTCTGTAAGTTCTAAGTGTGCTCCGTGTGTCCTTAGTGTGCTGTTAAAATCCGGTCAGGACCCACTGAGGAGGCACGCCTGCCTTCTGCTGTCCCCCTCCACCTGCTCTGCCAGAGCTGACGGGGCAGCGCAAGCTGAACGTTTCTGCAGTTACCTGACGTGGCGCTTGTGCTGTGCGTATTTCTTTCATCTTGCATGTTTCTTTTGCAGTTTCCAAGGCAAGGCTTACAACAGACACAGCAGCAACAACAGACGGCGGCGCTGGTCAGGCAGCTCCAGAAGCAGCTCTCTAGTAAGCGTGTGTGTGCATAGCTGTACATGAATATAGATGTGTATTTGAATATGGAATTCTCTTTCTGGAGATGTTCTGCCTACTTAAATAATGCTATATATACATGCAAGTAATTTTCCTACTGACAACTGGTTACCGAACCCAGTAGTGATGCAATACCAAATTTCTGGTGCTAGTGCGTCCCACAGATTTCTGCTGGTCTCCAGAGAAGCCCAAGGCACCCACAGGACTGGAGCTGGTGGCCCAGTTACAGTTTGCTCTGTGTTTTCTCCCCTCACTTCTTTAGTCCTACCGGAGGCAAAGTCCCCGAGGAAATTAGCACCTCTTGCGTGCGCTAGGTTTATAAGGCAATGTATTGACCGTTGCTTGCTAGCCCTGCATGAAATACAGGTATTTTTCTGAGTTTCTATAGAGTACAGTCACGAGGCACAAACACTTCCCTTTGCTTTATCAACCAGGTAACCAGCCACAACAAGGAGTCAACCAGTACGGGCATCCTTCACACTTCTGAATCAGAGATGGAAGGGAGGTGTCATGTTACGTTTGCACTGAAGAACAGAACATTCAAAATTCAATGCACTAGTTATTGCTAGAAAGCAGTCTTTAATTTTCTTATTATTTCAATAATTATTTTTTGTGCTGCAGTTGATGTGAGTATGTAACAAGGTGGGTTTATTGGGTTTGGGTTTTTGGTTTTTTTTTTTTTTTTTGCATTTAACTAGATTTAAATGTATGGACTTGTGGGCCTATTTGAAGAATGTTATTGCAGATTTTATGAATTTGGTGCTTTTTAGGTCCTGTTACTTTTAAAGGGGACAAAGAATGCTGGATTTATTTATTTGTGAGAAACACTTCTTTTGGGTTTTTTATTCTTGTTTCTGTTTTTTTGTTGGTTTGTGTTGGTTTTTTTTTCTTTTTTTAAAGAACTGCACTGGACCAAACTACTGAACTGAAAGGCACTTCCGATTTTGGCATAAAAGTTAAGTTGTTCATTAAAATGTTCACCTCTTTCTTTCTTGGTAGAATGAGCATCAATTTAAATTGTGTTTATTTGACTGCAATTTTCATATGCACTTTATAAAGTTCTTTGTTTAAAGTACCAATTTTCTCTTGCTCTTATTGTGGTAAGAAGGTGCTGAAGTGGGTTTATTGCTTGTATTAGAACTTCTTAAAGTTTATATTGAAAGCCACAATGTAATGTTAATAAACCTACTAGAAGTAGCAGTGTTTCATATTTGGTCATTTTAATATAAAGCTCACTGGTGATCAATTCTAATGGAGTGCACAACACAGTAACAAGGAGTGACTCGTCAAGGCGTGTTTTGCTCTGCTTACGTAGGGAAATCTTTGGGTCCTGGTAGAGCCTCACAGGAAACGAATCTCCGTGTTTCACTTGATGCCTTCACTAACAGATCTCGTACCAGCTTTCACAAAGCGAGGGTGGAAAAACCACTGAAGTCCTTTCTGTGGTTTCAGCGGTTCTGTAGCTGACAGCTCGTCATACTGAAGCTGCCTGAAGTGAGTTATTCCTGTTACCTGTGTCTGTTACCAATGTTGTATGGTAAGTATTTCAAATTCCAGGTTTGAGCCTTGATTGCTGGCTGAGTTTAAGTGGCATAAGGCATTATGTGTTATCAGCTGAGTGCAAAACCACAGGTAAGTGATGAAATGGCCACAAACGAATCATTGTTATTCAAACCTGTACAAATACATCATAATTTTGCTTGTATTAGAGTTGAAAAAAAGGAATAAATTTATTACTATTTTATGTAATTAAGGAGTTGGTTTGTATGTTTGGGTTTTTTTTTTTTTTTCTTTCAAATCCATTCATTTTGAAAGTGGAACATGCAGGGCATTTCCAATATACATAAGAGTGTTTTTCCCTGGTTTGTATTAACTCAATTTGCTTAATTTACCATACAAAGAGTTTATAAGGTGGTATCCTAGTCAGGTGTTCTGTGGGAAAGACTGCACTGCGCAAGCTTTAGAGGACTTGGAAGGCAGTACAGCAAGTCAATGAAATAATACTCGATACATGGAAATCCTTAGAAAAGTAGATTTTGATTGGCCTTTACAATAGTCAGGTAAGTCTTACTCATGTTAAAATTATTTCTGTTCAGGTTTTTTTAAGGAGAGTGACTGTTCTTCATAGTAGCTAAAGCTATTGCAGATATTAACGAGTGAGATTCATGTAGTCCAACCACTTTGTGTCTACAACTCCATCAGCACTGTGGAAGGAGAGAACAAGTGCACAGCAAACTGTATGTGGTTCATGTCAGGAAATGATCAAACCAGCACAAAAGCAATCCAAGCTGAGGTTGTAGTCTTCAATAAAAAAAAAAATTAAATTCCCCAGGTTGATTGTGATGTGGTTAAATGAGGTAGAATCTGCATTTAGCTCTTGGCGCTCGAATACCTTCTCACTGACGAGCATCTTGTGTGCTAATCAGCTGCTGCCAAGAGATGTTACTGCGTGCGTTTCAGGTGCTGCTGTCACATCAGGACTGAGGAGGCTCACTGCGGTATCTTACAGGCCCAAAAGAGAACTGTTACCGTTCCTGGATATTTTTATTATTTTAGACGATGTAAAGAGCAGGATTGTTCATGAGGCAGGGGACGGTTACACTGAACCCTTCATAAATCCATCAGACTTTCTGTAATGGACGAAGAGACCGCTCCCTTCCCTGAAGCCCTGGCTTCAGCCGTGCTGTCTCTGGCCTGCTCCATTGGCATCAGGCACTGCTGGGCGCTGCTGGCTGTGGGACAAGATGGGACTGTAGGGACGGCGCCGTTTCTTCCAGGAGAAGGCTAGGTCCCCAGTTTGCAAATTTAAGGGGAAAGGCTGCATTGCATATATTTGACCCCTCTGTCCTGACATTAATCTCTCTCTTAGGAAGAAAATAAGAAACACTGAGCTTTAGTTACTGGCTTAATCTTCTAAAGATTTATTTGTCCAGTCCAGTCTGTGATTCATTAGCGTAAAATGTGTGGGTAACCATTTCCTACCACTGTGAAGGCATTTTTCCCTTATGTACAGAAGGTTGCTTCTTAGACCCATCTACTGAATTGAGAAATCGGAATTCTAAATTTATATGCAAATTGAGGCAATTGTTTTCTAGTGAGAAGTCCATGAAAAATGCTTTTGTGACAATAGGAAAGTTATACCAAATTATACATACAGTCTGAACACTTTTGCTAAACAGCACTAAATAGAGCTTACTCTCTCGTGTAAAAATGAGAACAAAGTTGTTCTGGATGTTATCGTCCCAAAGTTCTACAAAAAAGACTGTGTGAAACAGAGCTGTATTATTAAAAATACTTCACTACTTGTTTCACCATTGAATATTTATTAAAAAAAATACCGAATATCCAAACATATTAAGAAGGTAATCTGCATCACAATAAAATCTGCTTTTTGGTTCTCAGATACTCTTGCTTTATGTGATCCATGCTCAGGATAGTCATACAAAGTGGACAATGTTAAACTAATATGAAGCAGCATGTCCTTTACTGAAGATCTCTAGGTACGTTTCCAGAAAGCAATTTTATTTGATACTCAGTGTTTGCTGGCAGAGCAGAAGTGCCTTAACTTTGTTTTAATTTAAATCCATTTAATCACTGAAAGAATCAACGTTAGATAATAATGCTAGATCTAATTTCCTCCTAAGTTCTTCCTCCCTTTTTTTGCATGGTCATTGCAGATTGAATACCGTAAATGTATTTAGGCACTTAGACGCCTGTGGCTGCCTTTGATTAAGCTTATTCCAAGAATGAACTCAGTCCAGCTGTAGACTTCGTTAACAGTCATTCATGCTGTATTTCTTACCTCAAATGATGTGAACATATGTTACTGTGAAATCGCTGCCAAGATGGTTCTTCGCTGTGCACTTGTACATGCCAGAATCTGAGGGCTGGGGATTCTGGATGACTAATGTCCCCGGCGGGTGAAGCAGTTCGCTCCCAGATGCTCGGCTTTGGTGACCTGTAGGGAGTACTGAGTGGTCAGGTAATTCCCAGGTAATTTCTGGTTTTGGTATTCCCAGTGCTATGCAGTGGAGCTGAAGTGCTGCACCAGGCATCGTGTGTATGGTCTGCGGTGGTCTGTTCGTAATCCTCGGGGGATAGGCTACAATAACGACAGGAACAGTTATGGAGGAGTCTCCGGCGTTATTGTGGGCCTTACACACATAATTTCCTCTGTCGTGAACGGTGGCTTCTCTTATAACCAAAGTACCGTTTTCCAGCAGAATGTGTTTCCGGTTGATCTGTGGTCGATCCAGCACATAGCCACCTGGCAGAGTCCACGCTGTATTTGGTTTGGGACTCCCATCGGACAGGCAGTGAAGCGATAATGACTCCCCGCTAATGCCCTTCACTGGCCCCGTCGGGTGAGTGAGAATATTGGGCTTCTGGCCAACCTTCAAGATGATCAGCTTTTCAATGTAGCCAACTTTGTTCCTGGCAGCACAGCGATACTTCCCTGCTTTGCCTCCATCAGGATTGTAGATGGTAAGGGTACCGTTGCTTCCTGTGAGAAACTGGGAAGTATTGATGCCGCTGGAAAACCACGTGCCGTTAGGCAACATCCAGCTGATGTCAGGTGGAGGGTTTCCATCCACAGAACAATTCAAGGTGGTGGTTTTCCCAGGCTTGGCTGTTACTTTTTCATTGAATGGATTTTTAAATATCGGTCGCCTTAGCATTTCTAATACCTCCAGCTGCACCACCAGCATACTCTCTCCCCCATCATTACGTGCCACACAGATAAAATCTGCTGTGTCAGAAGGCCTTATGTTCCGAATCTCAAGTGTCCCATTTTTGTGTACTACAATCCTACTCCCATAATACGGAGCTGTTAGGAAAATATTATCGGGCATGATCCACATAATCTGAGGGGGAGGTGTCCCTTCTGCCCTACAGTCAATTTGTTTCTTTGAATGCCTCACTGCCGTCACTTTCATGATTGTTTTGTTCACGTATAAACCATTTATGATAGGTGGTTTAGCAACAACATCCAGTTTATACAATTTTGTATCATCCCCTCCAGGATTACGAGCAACACACATATACTCCCCAGCATCTAACAGTTTGACTTGACTGACTGATAGAGAACCATTGGCGTGCAGGAAGTGTCTGGCTGTTGACAAGGAGATCATGTCACTGGAAGGTAGCAACCAGAATATTTTTGGCTTGGGTTCTCCAACAGCGTCGCAGTCCAGTAATGCCATGCCTCCAGCTTTCACTTTAACATATGTCTTGTAATTGTGCTTTATCTGAGGGGCTGCCATGACGACCATGATGTGTATCTTCATTTCATCTCTTCCCAGTGTGTTTTGAGCGTGGCAGGTATAATCTCCTCCTTCTGTTACTCCGACTTTGTTGAGATACAGAGTTCCATTGTCAAAGAGGACGTATCTGCGAGACCTGTGTCCGCTGTCATCTGCCAGCATCGCATTATTGATCACTGTACCATCTGGTAAGCTCCAGGATATTTCTGGTGCGGGTGACCCTGAGGCCTTGCAGTCCACTCTGAAATCTTTTCCGTATGGCACCAGTTTCTTGAAATGCTGTTTCTGGTCAATCTTGGCTGGTTTCATTGTGATGCTGACTTTCATCAGTATCAGATCATCTCCAATTTTGTTTCTTGCAACGCACAAATAGTCACCTGCATCCTTTTCAGTAACTGCCTCAATAACCAAGGATCCGTTAGGGTAGACATGGATTCGACTTCCCATTCTGTTGCTAGGGGAGGAAGAAAGAGGAAAAGAATTACGGAACAGAATGCTGGAGGTGAATACTGAGCATTGAAAGTATTAACAGCATGATGCGATACACAAGTTCCCTCCAAAGGCACCGTGTCCACATCACCAGCCTACCCAGTGAGTTATAACTGATGTGTTGCCACTTTTGTTGTTATGTGGATGTACACGTGCTGGCTGACTCTACATCGGTGCACAAAGCTGCACGATGCTGCCTCTGCCTTGCTGGAAACTGTTCTGTGAACATATAAAGCCTGTTGAACCTTAGGTCCCTCATCCTGCCAGCCTCTGCTCCTCTCCTTCGAGCTTCTCCTTGTAGGTAACCCGCAGCACTTGCCCAGGCCAGGGGTAGCTGGCAGTGCTGCTGCGTGTTGTCCAGAACAACACTTGGCACCAAGTGATTACTCTCTAGCTGCCTTTCCTGCAGCAGGGCACAGACCTGGATCTCCCTCCTCAGCCGAGCTGCGAGTTCTCATGAGCCTGCTAGGAACATCCTGATCTGGGACTGTCTCTCCCAAAGTGAAGGTGAAGTGTTACTGGCGGGGGGAGACCCTCAAAGGTAGACTCAGCAGAGACTACCGAAGCCTCTTCCTCCTCAGTTCTACTTCACAAATCTCTTATAAATAACTTTTCCTCCTATGAAATGACGAAATTCAGCCGATGCTTGATTAACGTCAGTTTCTTAATTCAAATACGACGTATCCGTTTTGGTAAGACCTCACTCACTTGTGACAATTGCTGTGACCGGTTAGTAGATGTATAATAACAAGCCATCATCACAGATGTTTCACCACTGTCAAACATTTAAAAGTGTATTTAGCTTGCACTGTTTTGTTTCAGTGACGTAACTGTCTCTTATGCAAGCACCAAAGACAGCGTTTGAAGTTTTAAAGGG
>JANZLQ010000089.1:42524893-42536600 GCA_026212715.1 Elanus axillaris | reverse complement strand
GGGGGCGGTAAAGACTCCTACCTGTGCCACTGGTCAACAACTGCCTTGGAGGGTAACCTCCAGATGATCCTGGGCTTTGGCTCCCCAGTCGCTGTGCAGTTCAGAAGCAACTTATCCCCCAAATTCAACTCAGTTATTTCTTGAGAGGCAGTAGCTATTTTTGGAAGTGTATCTCTGTGTTCCACCACGAGGCTCACCACCCTCCTTTCCGAGCCAGTCGAGCTTGTGGCTATGCACTCATAATTCCCGCTGTCAGCAGGGGCGATGTTGCTGAGGTGGAGGGTACCATTGGAGAACAGGAACAGCTTTGCGTTTACAAACTGCAGAGGTTTCACCACGGTGCCATCAAAGAGGACCCAGTGGACAGTGGGCTGAGGATTCCCTTTCACGGTGCAAGGGAACTTCAGGTTTTCCCCCATAATTCCTTCAACACGTTGTCTCTTCTCTTCCAGAATAGCGGGAGGTGCCGCAACAACCTGCAGTTTTACAACCAGCGTGTCAGTGCCCGCTGGGTTTTTAGCCATGCATGTGTAGAGGCCCCTGTCATAAACGGTGACTTCCTCGATAATTAGAGTGCCATCTGGTTCCACATGAACTTTGTTATTTCCTGTGGAAGAGTCGGAGACGTGTGTTTTATTTGCTAGAACCCACGAGATGGCGGGAGGAGGCCTGCCCTCAGCTTTGCACTTCACTGCCATGGGCTTTCCGGAGTGAGCGGTGAGGAGCTGCCGCCTTCCACCAGTGATGCGGGGCGGGTAGGCCACTACCGACAAGGTGACCAGGAGCCGTGCCGTGCCGTGCGGGTTGGCTGCGGTGCACAGGTACTGCCCACGGTCCTCCAGGCTCACCTGGGTGATGGAGAGCGTGCCGTTGGCAAAGACCATCCATCTGCTGTCACCTCGGCCTCCTAGAGCATCGGTCCCTATGGAAGCAAGGGGACAACAGCACAGCACGTCAGAACCTCTCTCTTCTGTTTCTTTTTACTCAGTCCCTGAAAACACTTTCCCTATCCTGATCTACTTTGCCCAAATAACCAAGATGCTAGTGATAAGAAAGAGAGAAATAACAGTATTTTGCATATACAGTGACAAAACTGTAAAGTAACAACAAAGCTTAGTCCTCACTAGAGACAACGTTTGGATAAAGCAGATCGGGCTTTGCATATTCAAAAACATTTTGGTATAGCTTTGATTTGATGGTTTGTTACCACAGACAGATTTTTCTTTTCACTTGTCTCACTGTTCTGAAATAGCAGGTAACATACAATAAATATTGAAATATTCTCACAATGAGCACAGAATTATAGTTAAATATAGATCATGTATTTCTTTTTTTTATTATTTCCCTAGAGAACTGTTTCATAATTAGCAGTAAGACACACCAAGCGTGTCTGTCTTTTTCACTGTTTCCAAGCTCAGCTTTTCGCTGGTATTTCACAGTACCCCTAAATGAAGCAATACTTGAGTTTGGCACACAAAACATCTGCCAAATGACAAGAGTATAATGGAAGGTAAATTCCAGAGAGGTTTATCAAGCTTACCTGACAATATCTTGGTCCACTGTATTGTTGGATGGGGATTACCAGTAGCTTCACAAGGAATAAAAGCATCTGAATTAGCTAGCACAGTAAAAGCAGCTAATTTTCCTCCAATTATTCTGGGCTTTGCAAAATGATTTCTACTTAAAGAGTCCAAGGCTACCGGCTTGGTGGTGATAGTTTCTTGATCTTGTCTCTTTTCAGACCAGCCTTTGACAGAACTGTCCTTGTCCCTTCCCCGCAGAGGAGCATGCGGAGTTGCGACCTGTGACGACTTCAGTACAGCCAGTGTATTGGCGGTTAATGTGTTGCTTCTCTCTGTGACTTCAGCGGAGGGCTTCTGCCAGAATTTGATTCCCTCCCCCAGAGGCAAGGTGGTTCTCGCAGTACGTGCAGGCAGCACAGCTGCTGTTAGGGCTGGCAGCGGAGTGGGATGCTGAGTGCTGTGAGGAGTAATGTCTGTGTTTGCAGCAGGAGCACTTGACTCGGTTCTTCCTGGGACTGTGGGCTGGGCTACGTGGTTTTCTTGGATAACTCTCTGTTCCGTTTTCGGGCGTGAGTTTTCACCTGCCGTTGCAGCGGGGGCTTTGATTTGCTGAGCCGGTTCTGACCCAGATGTTGCACAGACCGTGGCAGGTCGTGCACTTGTGGTGCTGGAAGGTTGTATTGGCACGGTGGGGCTCTGAGCGATACGACTGTCGGGTGGTAATGTGGCTGACTGGACGTTCCTCCGTGTGACAGGGGTCACTGATGTCTGCGTGGCTGCTGTGGGCACGTGCTGAGGTACCGCTGGTGCGTTAAGGATCCACAGTGCTGGCACTTCTGTCGCCGAGAATGCACTTGTGCTCTCAGAGAGAGGTTTTGCAGGCATAAGACTTGTAGGCATGGTTCCCAATTTAACTGTTGTCGTGACAGGTATGGCTGTATTCACTGAGGGAATTGCTGCGGTGCTGCGGCCTGCAGCCAGGCTTTGTGAAGTAGATGTTTTAGGGGGCTTCTTCCTCCTCTGACCTCTCTTTCTTCCCACTCTGAATATTTTAATTTTGGTGTCAGTTTGAGGTGTAACTGTTGGCTTCAGACTTGTTACATCCATTTCTTTGGTTGCACTAGTTACAAGATTAAAGTAAGAATGTGGTTTTGCAGTGGGAAGATGTTCTTCTGACTTACCATTGCCACAATGAATAGGTTTGTTTAAAGACAGGAAAGCACTGCTGTGATTCCCACCTGTTGAAATAGGCGTACAGTGCAAAGGAGACATTTTGAACGTGGATAATGCTGCCATAGTTTTAGGAATTACAGTCGATACCTCTGTTGGTGGAAATCTATCTGTCCATTGTTTTGGTAGCTTCTTCAGAACCTCTTTTTGTGTACCATTTCCAAAGAGATGTTCCCAAGTAATTTTTCCTCTTTGGGAATTTTTTGGTGAGTTTCTAGGCTTAATGCTGGGCGAGACCGACTCAAGGGTGGAAGATGTCTTAGTGCTTATGGCATGTGTAATTTCTGTAGCAGTATGAGCTGTGTGGATTGCCATTGTTGGTAGTCTGATGCTAAAAGGTTGTATATCAGCGTTTGTCTGAAATGGAGCACTGCTCTCTAATTTCCGTTGAGGAGTATCTTGGGTGCCCTTTGTAATGAAAGGCGTGACTGTTGTCGTAGCTTTTTGCCTTGCACTAGGTTCACTTTCCTCTTCCCCGAGGAATGCTGTGTTTTGATGAGTAGCTGCTGGGTGCTCCAATGACATATTCATGGTAGAGGGGGAGGACAGAGGTGCTTCTGGGCTAAATGGGTTGATGGGGCTGCTTAAATTATTTAAGGTTCGTAAATTTGATACATATTTCATATTCAGTTGAACATCTGCAGTCACAGTTGTGCTTCCTCTGACAGGTCCTGGCCTCCCAAAACTGTATCTGTGCTCTTTCATACTCGGAATACGTCCTGGTCTAACAATTTGTCTCCTACCAGAAATTTTCCTTCGTCTTCCATATTGCTGCTCGGCCTGGGGTGTGTGAGTTGTAATGTCCTGAATAATCTGAATTTGCTGATGAGAAATGATAGTTGAGGCCAATGGTGGCTTAGGAGTTACTTGTTTCTGAGTACTATGAAAATAAATGTGACCAAATTCAGGACTTGGTTCACTGACTGTCACTACAGATATCCGATGATCTGTTTTGGTGGAAATCTTATCAATAGACTCAGTAAAAACATGTAGCTTATCCATTGCCTTTTGGGAAGTTACGGACTTGCTGGTGTCTGTAAGCTCTGTCATGGGTGTCATAGATACAGATTTTAAGTGTTGGTTATTACTTTGTCCAGCGGGCAAGAGTGTAGATGTACTACTTGCTCCATTTGATACAGCTGATTGTTTTATACCATTTGCTGATGTTTGACTTAAATCAGATCTTTCCTGTGAGTTTGTCATTGTAGATGTTAGACGTGTTTGTGGCCTTCTGCTGTCAGAAGACACAGACTGTGAAAAAGGAGAGGGTAGGGGAGTTACTGCCTCTGCAACCAGGAGAGAGGTTTTCCTAGCAGGAGTGTTACTCGCAGTTGTCTCAGGCCCTGCAGTTACCACGCTTTCCGTTACTCTCCCCAGAGTAGATACAATGCCTGTCTCTGTTAGTGGCATCGTGACTTCTTCTTCTGGAGATACGAGATCACCAGATGTTTCCTCCTCGTGCCCAGGTACTTCTGAGAACATACGGACTTGAATAAGTGGTTTTGTTGCAACTTCTCCTCGTTTTTCTATCGATACCGAGTTCCTCTTTGTTTTTTCCAACAAGGCTGCCCAGCGCTGTGGATCGACTCTCCTGGCTGAGGAAACAAACTGTCTCCTGTGTCCTCTAAACTGCCTGCTTATTTTGTCCCTGTAGTGCCTGTAAGTCATTTTCCCGTAGCTGTTCCTTTTGTGTGCACTCTGTGCGACCCGACTTCTAGATGCCGAGGCAGCAGATTCCTGATTAGCTGTCAGGGCAGCCAGAGTAGCTAAAGGCTGTTTCTGTGTTGTAGCAGAGGCCAGCATTGCATTGCCAGAGCCATCACCCTCTTCCCATTCTTCCACATCTACACGCTTTCTCTTCAGAGTGGTTTTATCCTTTCTAACTAGCACTTGGAAAATCAAAAGATCGACACCATACTGGTTGGCTGCAACACATCGAAAGTAGCCACTGTCTCGCTCAGTTACCCCTTGTATTCTCAAGGTACCGTTGTCAAAAATGTGTTTGTTTCTTACAGAATGATGAAGAATTGCATGCTCGGGTAACACCCAACTAATGGCAGCATCTGGAACAGCAGTGGATGTACAGGGAAGGTAAAGTGTGCTGCCAACAAATGTAGAAAGGTGGGCTCCATTTACACTGTTGTGTTCCACATAAGGATCGACCACAGTAATTCGAAACGTGAGAGTATCTGCATCGTTGTAGTTTGTGCCTATGCAGTGATAAAGCCCAGTGTCAAAAGTATCAGCTGTCCGTAACGTGAATGTTCCAGTTTTAACTACTATGATTCTTCCATCCTCACTGATATAAGGAGCTCTAACTTTGCTCCCATCAGCCAATATCCACTCTATTGCAGGAGCTGGTTCTCCAACTGCTTGGCACTCTAGTTCTACAGTCCCCCCGACTAGAACAGTGTGCTCCGTTTGTGTTTTGTTGTCTCTGGAGATGATGGTCCAGTTATTTCTCATCTGTTGTTTGTCAGTACTGGGCAAAATAATCTGAGCATCCGTAAAGTACTGGATGTGCAATGTGTTAAGTGTGGTTGCTGTCCTGTCTAGCTGTAATGCCACTTTGCTTTGCATTAACCAAGATGGTTCAGCTCTCAGTTCAGTCTCTATATTGGTAAAAAGTTCGTCTTTTTCAGAGTGGATTTGTTTATATTTGTAACTAATAGAAGGCACCGTAGTTGCTAGGATGTTCCTTTCCAGTTTTAAGGGAGAATTACTGTACAATGCCAGTATGCTCCATAGCTGCTGAATATGTTGATAATCAATGCCACACACAAGAAATGCCGAGAATGATGTTTTGAGTACTGTACTGTTGCCATCTTTGTCGAATGAGATAGGAGACATTTCTTTAGGTTTTTGGATGGTGCAAACCAAGTTACCTCGACTTCCTGCTTGGTCAGTCATGTTCAAAACCATGGATCCTATAGGAGCTATGAAGTCTGTGGGAGATACGGAACTGAAATCCCCATCATCTGGCATTGTGAGGTTTTTAAATTTCAGGGAGTCATGTATGGCTGGCTTGGAGCAGGTTAAAAATGCAGAAGGAATATGCAGTAAGCTTTTCCCGTTACGGTTTTTGGGACTAGCACAAACTGGGCATTGCTGAGCACCGGAACTTCTGTCTTTTTTGCACTTTATAACATCTGAAGGGAAGAAAAACGCAGTAAGCTCTTCTGTTACAATTTTTAGTATTAAAAAAGGCATAGAGCAACCAGCAAGTTGTTCTCTTGAATAAAATATTAACAAAGTTTATCTTAAAGTAACCTAAGAAAACCTGAATTTTTTCTGATGAAACCACTTAAGGACTGTTGCAGCTCAGTGCGGTGCCCTTCCGTCCCAGTGGTTTTACGCTGTGCCAGGAGGGTTCTGCTGTGGTACATGGCCTTAGTTCTGTCCTGAGAGACACAAGCTTTAGCAGTTTGGGGGTAACACTATGCTATCGTGTGCAACCTCTACGCAGGGCAGCAACAGAGAAAGTCCTCGAGTCCCGTTCCTGATATCTGTTTCAAAGAATCAAATACAGTGTGGCCTTTGCTCTTGCCAGTTACATTAAAATTAGCTTCCTTATTCCCTGTGGATTCTCCTGGTGCACAGAAGCTTTAGACTGGCCAAGGAAAACGTTCCGTTACGGAAAGCCGCACTTGGGAATGGGTTAAGACCACTAGATTTAAATGAATCTGGGAAACTGAATGGTATTAATCTGTTTATCCCGATTACATGCACCTACAAAAATCCTGTCTTCCAGTCTTTTCTGGGATAGTAAATAAATAAATAAAGGACAATTACCTTTATCAGAAAGGATAAGATGCTGTAACATCATTTAAAAGCATAAACAAAGCCTTCGGCTCACCTGGTCTCTCTTTTGCCCATTCTGCAAACCACTGTAGATGGCAATCACAGGACCATGGGTTTCCATGAAGGTAAATGCTCTCCAGCTCAGACGTGTAGGAAAACAGTTCTTGCGGTAGTGAAGTCAACACGTTGTCAGACAAATATATGTGCTTCATGAAGGATATTTTAAATATTTGGCTATAGCGCAAGGTGACAAAAGTATCTGGATGAAGCTGCTTAAGTAGATTTCCTTCCAAGTGGACCAACCTCAGTGATGTGAGTCCATAGAAAACATTGGGATTTACAAATTCAATTTTATTGTGGTCCATGTGCAACCGTACCAAGCTCTTTAGACCATAAAAAACATCCTGCTGAAGTACTCTGACCTTGTTGTAACTCATTTTTAAGACCTGTTGATGAAAAAGTAACAAGTGTATAATATTAAACCACGTTATATTGTTGTAAGACTCCTAAGAAATTTTGATTGATGGTTACTCTGTGAAGTGAAAGTACTTCACCAGACCAGTAATGCGAGTGATTGGAAAAAAACTTAGGAGGAGGAATTATTTTTAAATGCAGTGTTAGTTGCAGGACTACAAGGATGCTTTCGTGTTCCAGCAGTCCATCGGGGTGACACTTCCGCAGTCACATTTACAAAACACAGTGATCAAAAAATAACATAAAGCAATGCTTATTTCTAACTGAAAAAAGATCTCAATTAAACCACACTTATGAAAAGGGTAAGCAGAATTTGACCATAAACTGCGGTAGTGATTTTTCTTCCAGCCAGTGTTACGACTATAAAAATGCATGCAACAGTCTATTTTGTTTGATGTTTAACCAACAGAACTGCTAAGCGTGTTCCCAGTTTCAGGATTTGTTAGATGCGTACTTGCCAAACCTCAACTCTAAGGTGCCGTTTTGTTGCTGACAGGTTAAAAGTCAAATCTGTAACTATGAGATGAACAAATCTGGCATATTGCTGAAGTATTAAATACGGCACCCAAGACACCCTTTTTGTTGTTACTTTTCCTGTTTGAATTATACTGTTATGGTCATGAGTTCTGTATTTTGAATATTAAGAAGGAAAAATAGTACAGACCCGCAATAACATGCAAGTTTATTTTATTTGCCAAATATAATTCCATTAAAACTCTCTGTAAGTGTGTGGCCATCCTGCTTGTTGATAAGGGAGGAAAAGCTTATGGGACTCCATAAAGCTTATTTTATTAAGTCAGTTGCAAGGAGTTAACAAGCAAGCTTTCAGGCACAGAACTGCCCTTTGTGAGGGTTAATGAAACCTGAAGATCTGTATGCTCCAAAGCTTGTCTGGTTTCTGCTTTTCCCTTCCACCCCCTGGCCCCTAATCCTCTAAAAGCAGCAACTGAGCCTTCTGTCTGAACAGTTCAGGTCTCTCATGTTCCTAGTTCATCACAGCTACAACATTATTACTTCTCTATAGCAGTTAATAACAGCTCTAGGTGGAAATTTAACTGGAGGATAAGTGTTACCTGTACATCAAATTACTTGGGAATGGTTGTTCCTAAATAATCATGTAAGTACTACTTTATGTACTGAATATCTGCGTGGCACAGTGAGATACGGAGATAGCTCCAGAATCCCGGTATGACACTGTACATTTACTAATTTTTACAATGTATGTAAATATATGTAGTATTTTATAAATAGGTAATATTTCACTTAAAGAACAAAACAGGCATCAAACACTACATTTCAAATTCCACAAATATATATACAATTATAAAAGCAAGGAAGTGTAGGGGCTTTTAAAGCATTAAAATGTTTATATGTAACATGTTCAGTTTCTGTTCAGTAGGAGCATTTTTTTAATGAAGGATAGAAATGGACAGGACTACACTTTACTGAAGGGAAAGGCAAACCTGGATGGAAAACAATCCTTAAAAAAAAAATACAGAAATTGACTAACACATTAACTGAAGACAAGTTTCCTACCGCAGATGCGGTACTTGGAGCTCTGCAGTCTTTCTCTCTCGTGTGAAAGAGAGTTTCAACTGCAGTTGCCCATTAAGATATTGCTGACAGATCTCTACCAGTATGTTCATCACGCTCTTTGACCTGTACCTGAATGCCCACCTGGGAAGGAAAGACATTTCCCATTAGGATACTGGATCTTGAAGGCCCTCGCCTTTCACGTGGATAAAGTAAGAAACAGGAAACCAAAATGCTACAGACCACTGGTCAGCTTCCATTTATCAGTATTACTGCAGATTGTTTACAAGTCATAACAAAAATTAAGATTAGGTCATTTAGTTCTTACCTGTAATGAACATAAATCACTGAACACCTTATCAGGGATTGTATTTATCTCATTGCTGTGCAGCATCAGTAACTCCAGTTTCTCCAGGCCAGAAAAATCTGTTTCCGTCAGTTTAAGCAAGCTGTTGTAACTGTAACAAACATTTCATCCCAGACCTGAGTTTAGTCAGACAGCTAAACTTCGCAAGTTTTAAAACAAACAAACAAATCCAAAACAAAAGAACAACTCTTTAGACGTGCATAAAGGTAGATAGCACTTCCGGTTGCTAAGATGAAATTTTAAGTCAGTGCTTCACATTAGCCCAAAATTTGGTAACTTTTCCAGGGCTGCCTTTTGAAGACTGTATTCACAGTGGATAGGGAAGATAACTGCAAAAATGTGCAGACAACAACGCCAGTTTGGGGCTTCAGTGCAGAAAAGCAAGGAGCTCCTGTAATGGCAGAGGTTGGTGATAAGTTGCTGCCTCTTTCCATCGAGGGCTTTCCCGACACTGCGGTATCACAGAGAGTCCACGAGCAAAAGAGAGCCTCCTTTGCTGTCCGCTGAGAACTAAGTAAGACCAAGGGTACCGGGGTGAGCCCTTCCTCCTGGGACCTGAATGACGACGGCTGTGCCTAGCCTATGGTGCAGGTGGGTTCTGCAGAATGTCTCGCAGTCCCTCCCTGGTCCCTAGCTGGACTATGCTGCCTGCCCTTTCCAGTTACACCTCTTGAGTTTTCGTTCCACTCCACGGGTGTTCAATGGTGCACGCTACTTGTTAATGCAGACATAGCCTCAGCCTTCCCTGATTTCCATGAGCATACATACAGTATGGATAGTCTAGGCTGGATTTAAACAGGGAACCAAAAATGAAAGAGAGAGCCCTTTACGCGTGAGCTGCGCTGCTCTAGGAGGTTAGACCGTTGGTCATCTCCAAGACTAGCCAGCGCAGGTATTGACAGTGGCGATGCTACGCTATCCCAGAATTAGTAGGTGGTGTGTAAGCCTCACGAACACCGAGTACCTACTCTGCGGTGCCTTTGACTTCGTGACTGCTATCACGCTTGCATGACCTGATTAGCTAACAGTCTTCTCATGGTGCAGTCACACCTCCTGTGCCCCATGGTGACAAGTTGGATTAATTCACCAGTCAGAGAGGTGGCTTTTCTGTACTGGTAATTCATGTATTATTTCAAACATGTCCCACACCTCATGTAACCCACAGCTCTCTAAAAGTACTGGTACTTAATTGTCAAGACTTCATATACAGTACTTCTGGACAACATTGACAAAATCAATGGAAGGAGAGGGCAGACAGGAGCCAGGAGCTGGGATCTGGATCTGTTGCCCAGAAGCAAGAAGGCAGATGAGGGGAAAGACTTCAATGAAAACTTCCTTTTATATTTTCTGCATACACATATAGGTGATTCGAACGTTATGCCTATCAAAAGTGATGCAAGGATCAGTCAAATATTGCTGATGAGTCTCGTCATTTGATTGTATGACAGAGGACGCTTGCCGGATGCTGCGTTAATGGGCCAGCTGAGCCTGGAGATAATCCATTCCCTGTTCCTGTTAATCACTCACAGAACAGAACCGTTTTGGAGGCTGAAATGCTCAGGTGAGTGTTATTTACCATAAGCTTGACAGATAAAAGCCTAGGTAATAGCTTTGTGTGACATTTTAAAGTCACAGCAAAGTCTCTGGAGACTTTAATACACATACTAACTTTCCAGCCCGCTGTCTGAGCTCAGAACTCTCTTTTACCGGAAACAATTCTCTCCAGTTCAGACTCCTTCCATGTTACAGATGCAAAATATTTGGGTAATACAGAAGAACTCCTTTAAGTTCAAAACTTTCTGCAGTTCTCACGTGCCCTTTGATACATCCCCAGAATTTCCACTTGGTGTTGGTGGTCTTAGGCTTTGCTAGCTGTGACTGCAACCACTTCTGAACACTGCAGAACATTAAGCTCTTAAGGTTTATTTATTACTTTAGTTAGTTTTTAGCCCTAAATCTGGAAACTCTTCGTTACTGCTTTGCAAAGCGTTGAAAGGTAACCGGTCAGAATATTTAAAATCTCGATGTTAAACGTACCCCAGGTTGATGCGCTCCACGTTTGGAGGGATGTGCGGTGGGATGGCGGTGAAGTACCGGAACGTGCAGTGCACCTCGGTGGGGACGTAGCAAGCACAAAGCCTGGGACAGGCGATGCCACCGGGGAGGGCGGCCAGGCAGACGGCGAGGAGGGTCCCCAGCCACCGGGGTCTGCCTCCGCCTATTGCCTTCATCCTGCAGGGAAGTACGATGCTACCGCCCTTCACAGCACAAGCGAACAGGCAGATTCCTACAAGGAAAAGAAAACACGCAGGCATTTATAGTGACATCCGTGCCGAGCCGCTCAGTTCTAAGCTGTGAGGACAAGAACTTGGGGAGGAAAAGCCAACCCGCAGAAAAGACCCAAAACTCTTGGTTTTCCCCTCAGTACCTGTATCTGTGTAATGTTCTAAAAGGTTTGTCATTTTAAAGAAACAGCCCCGCAATTTCTTCGTCTCGGTGCGATGTGCCCCGAGTTGTTGCTTACGGGTGAGGTTTTCGTTTCTGAAGGAAGCAAACGTGGAAACTGTCGTCTTTGGCTGCCGTGACGCCGCGACTCCGGTTACGCAGAGTGGCTATAAGTCTGCTAGCAATTCATCCTCGGGAAGGAACACGTCAGCTCCTTCCTTGCCAGTAATTATCCCAAGCACAATCCACTAATTTCAAAGCCCGCGCCCCGAGCCGCCGGCCGGCCCCGCCCGCCCCGGGGGCCCCGCCCGCCCCTACCTGCGCGGCGGCGGCG
>JANZLQ010000089.1:42511949-42522803 GCA_026212715.1 Elanus axillaris | reverse complement strand
CCGCGGTCGGGGATGCTGAGGAAAAGCCAGAGCGTCTGAGGTCAGCGCGGGTCTGCTTGAACCTGGCTCTGTGCCAGGGTGGCGAGGCGGAGCGGTAGTTACGAGGTGTGTGTCCCCAAGTCTCGATCTTCTCTCGCCAGCCTCGAGCTAGGACAAGCTAAAGCTGTTAGACTGCTCGGGTGAAAGTACGTGAAGGTTCTTGCAGAATGAAGAACACCGAGTGAGTGCTTCACACTTGTTTCTACACGCGTATCAACAATACGTGTTGAACAGCAATACGCGTCTCACGATCTGAGAACGGTCTGCCGAAAAAAACCATTTTTGCCGATTCGGGCGGGCTGCCTGTTATTTCCACCGGGGGAGTGTGTACTATGCTATTTTGATGATACTGCCGCGTTTTGGTACGTAAACCTGTCCTATTGTGATGACTGTAAGAAGAAACCAAAACTACAGCTAGTCAAACATTTCTGAAAAAACACCACCAACGTGAACGTGAGGTAAAGTTTGTGTATTTATGGCATTTAAATAGGTGCAGTATGCCTGACCTGGATTAAGTGTCTCGATGTTGCCTGCTTATCACAGTAGGCTGACAGTCTTGGTATGATGCTTTCTGAGGTTATCCTCAGGAGTGGATTATTTGCTAAATCACAATGTTCGTCCAGGGGAAATACATAAGAAAAGGCTTTTGGAGTCTCTAGGAGAGTCCCTTGGCAGAGTTTACGTCAAGCCAGGAAGGGGGGTTAAGCATATACAGTGGCGTTAATCTACTGAAATGGCAAAATAAACCACACTAAGACTACATGGAAAATTGGAAACATTTAATCCATAGCATGGCCGTATCTTTCAGTGTTGACTAAACCTCAGAATATTTGGCAAAAGGTAACTGTGAGAGCCAGGTTTTACAGATTTGAGTGGACACTGGGTGTGTTATTAGTTGAGTCTGGTTAGAGACATTATCAGTTTTTCTTAAGATTAAAAATGAAAGACATAATGAGAAGCAAAACACGAACAACTTGGCAAATAAGATATAAGAACTCAAAATTACTTTCTCTTTTTTTTTTTTGCAGACATAGATATATTACTGCAGAGGCTGACTGATAAATAATTATATTATTTCTTGGACTAATTTGATGACTAAACATCCTATTATGAGCTAATGTTCTCTTGGCAAATAGCAAAAGTATAATTAGAGCAGTAATGGTAAGATAAAACTTTAAAAGATAAGTTAAAGATTCAAAAGTATCTTTTAAAGGTTTTAAAACTGTTCAGACAAATACAAAAGCAAACAAATGAGGAAGTGATCTAAAGCCATAATGTGACTCTGTATGCTTAGTAGTGAAGAACATAATGATGAACGTATTCTGAAATTGTGAAATGCGACACAAACTATGGGAAGTTCGGGAGGTTGGTAGTGATGTGCTTTTATGTGTATGCCAGCTAGAACTTTACTTGATGTATCTACCGGCTGACATTCATTATCATCTCAGTGGTTTTCTTTGTGAAACAGGTAGGTAGGCAGTCTTTGTTTCAGCATGGGAGCTTATGCCAAGAAACACTAACCTGCTCATGCTACCTGGCGCTTTCGGTCTCAGAAAAATAAGAAAGCCTCAGCTGAGCACTGGCGCTAAATTATATGCTGACGTTTTTAGGTGCTGCCCTGAGAACAAGGAAAAACTTGAGAGATCACACTGTCCCTGGACCTACTGAATTCTGTTCCCCTGAGCAATGAAGAGAGGATTGCAGGGCTATCATTAGGTGTATTTTGTAAATCTTAATTACAGTCTGAAGGGCAAAAGATGTATTGCTTTTACGAGGAATTTTTTTTTCTACTAGATTACTGGGTCAAGGCTCTTGGAGTGACACATTCCAATGTTCATTTTGGGTTTTTTTTGTTTTGTAGGTGTAAACGTGAGGTAAAAGACATTTTTTCAGTCATTTGTACTACTCTTCATAATTTGTGGTAGAAAAGGGGCTGAAGTTTCTTACGAGAACATTTTCCAAAAACACATGCTTGAAAATCTGCATTAAAATAAAAAAAATAATTTAAACGTACAATGTTCCTTGTCAAAGTTTTAAGAAAAGAGTATTCATCTAGGGATACACTGTGTGTACTGTAATTAAAACTCAGCTCTTACTATGCTTCTGAGAAGCATAGTATTAAATTACAAAAAATACAAAGTTCTCCCTCCAGAAGGTTGCTGAAGAACATGTGGAATATTTTACATTATAATGTGGTTGTGATTTCATGGGGCTGCCTTATGGAAAATACAATGGTTATACAAACCCATGCTGATCTGTTTTGCTGGCAAATTCTGGCCCATGTGTGATATTAAAAGACATTGCTTTAGATGGAATTCATTACTGGGGAGAATCAAGGGAGCTTTTTGTTAAGTGAAACTGTATTTTGGCAAGAAAGCGTGGTTGAGTGTAAGCTCAGTAGTGTTACGACGAGGAAAGCTGAGTGAATGAAGTACTTTTGAACTGGGTCTTCACAGCAAATTATACATACCAAAAATGGAAGACAATTTCAGTTTGGTTTTTAGCAGTTCAATTCCTAACACGTATTTATATGATATAACCTAACTTTGTACAGCAAGGAGGAAAGGCAGCGTTGCTCTACAGCTCTGTGTGCTTTTGAAGCCTATGTAATTCACGGTAGGCAGGTGATACTCATTAACGTTATGTTTGTTTCACTTTTGTTGGCATTCTGCTTTTAGCCATGAGAGCAGCTAACTTGCTTACCTGAGGAGGACCTGTATTTTGGAGCAGCTGGGCTGGCTGGCTGGGCGGCGAGGTGGTGCGAGGCACACCCGGAACCCGAGGGTCTGAGCGGAGAGAGGGATGCGTTTGGTGGATGATCGGTAGGTGACTTGTGCAAAAGTACATAAATACCTGTGGCAGAGCAAGGAAGCGCATCAGCTTTTCCGAACCTTTGTTCAGTGTGTTAGCGTAAAACTCATAGTTCCAAACGTCAATACTAAGATCTTTATTTAGGCAACAATACCATGCAAATCAAGTAGAAGTCTAGGCCCTGGAACTGAACACTGCTTAGTTTATTACATATTTCAGAATTACTTACAGTTCTGTATCCTTGAGGAAAGCCAGGCCTACGAAGTCAAATATGCACAGACTTTTTGAGTGCACACGCTAATCCACCCTGTATTAGAGTTCATAATTTCGTGCTCTTACTTTGCCTTTCAATTTTTTCATTTACTTTTTTAATAAGCATTTTCTTTTTCTTCTTCCTCAGCATGAATGAGTCTGTGCAAAATGACTCAAACTTTAGGGAATCAAGTGACAGAGAGCAAATGTTGTATGGAAGGAATGATTCCTCTTTTTTTTTTTTTTTTCCTGGAAACTGGGAATAGTCTTACTTTTCAAGCAGCAAGTCTGTATCTCTAGCTGCCAACCCTGTTCATAAGGCAGAATGCTAATATTCCTGGTGTGGCAGCTGCAGCAGAAACCAGTGCAGGGGAGCTGCATGTGTTTCGTGCACATCAGGAGCTGTTGGATAAGGCTTCTGTATCTTTAGGTGTATTATCAGCTTCCTTCAAGGAAATTGTTATGGGGCTGAATCACAAAGTTGGAATCTTGAAGGAAATAGTGGATGATCCCTTTATTTACAGGTGTGAAAAGAAATTACATTAAGAGGGCTAGACAGTTCTAAAGAATACCATACTGATGTGTTTTATGCATCAGTGTCAGCAAAAGGGGTTTTTTTTGTGTGTAATTCTACTTTGAATTATGTACCTGAAGTATGTACCTGGTTTTTTTTGACTGATGTTTGCTTTTTAATTCGTTCTTCCATTGCAGATACTGGCCATTCCCTCCCACATGCGCACTGTTTCCTTGTGAGACTGATCCGGCTGTTTTGCAGACCAGTACTCCCGGTGTCTCAGTTTCTGTCACACAACATTCCCACTCTGCCTCATTTTATTCCTCCTTATGCTATCCCTTCTCACTGTATTATGCCAGTTCTCCTTAAAGGCCTTTTGCAAAATGTCTTCATGTTCTTTTTCTTCACAGCTTCTTGCTGGCCAAATTCTTTTAACGTCTTCTGTGACAATTCAATGTATGGTACCAGATTGTGTGTGATTGTGTCAGAATGGGATTGTCTTACTAGTTTCTTAAACTGGGAAGTAATAACAAACAAAATATTAAAATTTGTGATAAAGCAGCATGTCAGCATCTCTTAACTGTGTAGGAATATGTTATTTTAAATTTGTGTTCGAGAGAGGAAGCTAACGGAAATGTATGAGAACCAACTCTATCCAAGAATTTAATTCAGTGTGAAGGACTTGCTTCACAGAGCACAAGGCTGCCCACTGCCTCATTTTTCTTTAATAGGCAGGCAGAAGGAGTGGGAATCTGTCAAAACTGACTGGATGACACATACCCAGTAGTGGACTGAGAGGTTACTGAGCTCCTAGAGCCCTGTACTTTTGTCAAAAACTATTTTCCCTTGAAGAAGGCATGGCTTCTGCCACAATTTACGCACAGAAAAACCTGAAGAAGTGGCTTGGTGCAGTTGCATCTGCCAGAGTTTAGGAAGCCTGAAAGAGTAACTCTGAGATAAAAGAACAACCCAGTTCACGTCTTCGGCAGTAAATACTGCTACATCTGGAAAGAAGTCCCTGTTGTTACCTGGTTCTCTGGAGCAGATGCTGTGTATACCAATGCCTCCTCCATGCACGATGAAAGGAACGCTGACTCAGAGTACTGGGATAAGGCTGTAAGCACAAAATTATGCAGCACTTTCAGTACAACATTTCTAGTTTCTCAGCTTATCTTAATCTAACCTTGTATGCTCCAAATTAAATCTCAAATATCTGGATCTTTTATGCAGAATTGAGCATTCTGACAGTGCTTAACATTGAGCGTCACAACCAAACTGGTATTTTACATTTCAGTGTGGTATTTCCAATGTAGTCTTCAGAACTATAGATCTCAGCTTCTGAGGCCGAGTGCTTAAGAAATTAGTAAACCGTGATTGCGTAAGCATGCAGAAAATTCTGATGTAATATGCAATATATTCAAGTTCTTAGGCATTAGGGCAAAGTTTATGTTGACTTACAGTGTCTTAACTTACACAGTGCTAAGTCAATGTAGCACATCTTCAGGTAGTCCTACCTGGTTTTCTAAAGCAAATATGGGAGTTTTTAGATATGCTCACAGTACCTCCAGTGCAATAAAGAACTGACATCTGATCGAAGTTTGTGATATGAAACAGTTTCCTCAAATAAGCTGTAAAGTGAGTGATCTCCTTTGTCAGACTGTGAAATACAGGTTACTAACAGGGCAACTAACATAAGTATGATCAGGTTTTGTTAAGGACCATCTCAGTGAGTTGTTGGACAGCCTTTAAAATGATTACATGACTCTCTCAGTGCCTCTTTGGGAATTTTCAAAATAACACATTTAGGTATGATTCTTCTGTGGCTCAAGGCCATAGTCAGGCACTTAAGTCTCATTGTAATGAATTGGACAAGCTCCCAGCAAAGCATCAGTTGAAAACACAATTAGTTTTTTTTAATTGCTAGTGTATTTATGCAAATATTAATATGAGGACTGTAAGCCACATCTGCTTTATACAATGCAGTGCTGTATACCACTCTCCAAGAAACCAAACAGTACGTCAGAGGAATATAGGTGAAGAGGACTTAGATTCTCTCATATGTATAAGCAAACACATTCAGGCATGCAGCCTGAACCTTGTTTTTTTTTAATACAGAACTCTGATAAAGCTTAAATAAATTTTTTTACTTACGTAGAAAAAGCAAGGCAGCTAGCTGGTTATGGGAAAAGAGATTGCACTCCCGTTTCCCGGGGCAAAATCTTGCAGCAGTAATCCCATCAGAATTCAGTTTTACTCCCGTGGAAATTAATGGCCTTGTTAACTGACTTCAGAATGCACCTTGGATTTACTGGTCCTGTGTCTGCTCTTCTCTTTTACTGCTTAAGAGAAGCTTAGCTGATTTGAGTGCAACTACAGCAATATAAAAATCTTATCAGGAGAAGCTAAGGGGCTCTCATATGCTGTTGAGTATGTAGAGCAATAGAGAATAGCATCTGGAGTAAAACAAGCTGTTTCACAGTTATCCACAACTACATTAAATAAAAAGCTGGTCCTCTTACCTATCTTCTGCATTATGACAGGTATTGCCACTTAGCATCGTACCACAGAAAACAAATGGAATTGATGCAGATTTTGGCTGGGCAAAATCCCCCCCAGTTGAGGGAAAAAAGCTCTCTTTTTGATGTGAACCTTACCGCCTCATGGCATCCATGTTGATTCTTCTCAACTCTTTAAGATGCTTCAGAAAATGTTAAACAGGAACAGGTGTGGGTGCTGCCCGTCGCAGGGAGTGCCGGCTTCGTGCCGAGTGCCGGTCGCAGGCAGAAAAACCGAGCTTCCCAGGTGGGAATGAAGTATGGCATTCCTCGAACGCATCTCCCAGCTGCCACGTACAGAGGCTGGCCGGCTCCTCGCCGGGCTGCAGGGCCCGCGGCTCCAGAGAAGCGTGGGCAGGGAGCGCGGCCACCCGCTTGTGAAGACAGATGCATGCTGGTTCCTACAGAACCCCTCTTCTGAGTGCTTTGTGTCCCAAGAAGGGGTCTGAGGGAGGGTACGGGATTATGGTTTTAATAGGGTAATGATATTAAAATTGTGTAGCTGTTGCTACCGGACTCAGGTGTTTTAATTCACAGTTCTGTTCCAAAAGTCACGGCCCTGAAATTAACATAAAGCTGAAAGTTTTTAAAGTAAAATTTTGCATTTAGGTTTGCGTTCTCCAGGCAAGTCGGGCGGTTCCCTGTCAGCAATGCTGCCCGGGCCTCCAGGGTGCTGACAGGGGCAGGCCGGCCTTGGCCTCGGCCTCCTCGGCCTCGTCTTTGTCCTTGTCCTCGCCTGCCGGCCGCTGGCCCGGCCCAGCCCGCTGGAGTGCGGAACTGCCGCTGCCCTCCCCTCCTGTCCTGTCCCGAGCGGCGGCCCCGCGGCCGCAGAGCTCTGTGCTCCGGCTTTCTTTTGTTGTTCTTGTGGACCCTCCTGACCCGTGAGCATCTCAGATGTGCGGTCAGGAGGTAATTAATCTTTTTTGGTTGGGATGGGGTGTTACTGATGTCTGCCGTAGGCCTGGGCAGCCAGAGACTCCCACTGGCCGCCGCTTTTGAACTCTGTCCAGCTCCGATGACATGAAGCCCGATAAATCATCCGCAGTATTGGCAGCCACATCAAAAGCTCCTGCTTGGTGCATTTAATATAGGCATGCAGATAATAACCTATTTAGTTGAGAAAGGTCAGCTTTCCTTGCCTTGTGGAAAGCCGTAACATCTTTCACCTGGGTAGTTATTAGAGGTGAGCATGAAGAGAGGGATCACCTGTCACTCGAGTTTAGAGGAAAAGCTTGTTTAAAATCCTGTGTGCCTGGGGAAAATCTGCTATTCTCGTTACTGGAGCATATCCTCAAACAGGGTAATTACACGTTTGAGCTACAATGACAGGTACAATCAGTAGTTCCTGAGCTTCAGACCACCTCACAAGCAGAGATGTTAACCTGCAAATGTACTCAAGCAGCAGCTGAACTGAAACAGATACTCCTGCTAAAGTAGTATTGCAGGTGTAGACTGGCCGTTTTCAATGCTGATCTCAAACATTGGCTGGAGCGTTTTTTAATGGTTTTGCTTTGAAAAGCAGTATTGAAATCAGGGTTTCAAGGTCTCTGTGTTGCACTCTGTAGGTACATGGTGAGGATACTTAATCTGGCATGTCATTGTTTCTGGATGGCCCCTATACATTATGAATTTTCATGCATAGGATAAGGCAGCAAGTTTTCTGGTTATTTGTGTTATTAAAGGCACAAGGATGATAGAAATGTTTAATTTGAATTTGAAGAAGCAGCTGTAATGTCTTGGTTACTTGCTCTGGAAAGGAATATTTTAGCAGCGTACAGTGTAAACAAGCTACCAGGAGTAACGCAAGAGTAGATCCAGTATCTTGGGAAACTTTAGGGGCCTTGGTCGTAAGAGAGGGGAAGATAGCTATGCTGATACAAAAAGGTTAGTCAAATTCAGTGAACGTAGATCACGCAAAACTATGCCTTAGTATATAGATAACCACGTGAAGACTCTTCAAGTCATTTGAAGGTCAGTCTCTGGATCATGCTGGTGTCTGACTCAGTGGATGACCCTTACCAGGGAAGGAGCGTTCTTGCAGTTCTTGTCTTAGTTCCCGGCGTGGTGGTCCATTGCAGTAGATTGTTCAGCGCTGTTGCCTTTGAATAGAAACCATGGCCAGCAAACATGCTCCTGTGGGTTAAGCATTGCTACTGCAAGTCATCGTCAGGACAATGTAAGGGAAAGCCATAGTAAAATGCTCATGTGAACAGTGGGCTATTCTTTTATTTTGAAAAAGTAAACTAAGCTGGAATCTGTAAAAATCACAACATGTCTGCATACGAATTTTCGTGCTAATTCATAGGTTGAATATCCTGCACTCTTGCTAGTTGGATATTGTGCTCCTTTTATCTAAGCTTATGGTCATTCTTTCCTTCTCCTGTCATCTGATACTCATGGCGTCGCGTAAATCTGGATTTTTTTTTTTTTCTTCATGCTGTGAATTGCAGAGACAGTGCTTTATTGAAATAAATGAGGCTTCTGATGCTGAATGCTTGTGGGTTGGATCCTGGAGGGTAAGAAGATTTGGTGCGTATGTTATACAACAGTTTTGGTTCTTCAGGCTGGTGTCAGCACTCATTTTTTAGACTGATGGATGGTGGAGGATGGTCATTGTACTGGAGCTCTACAGGGGGGTAGTAATTCACTGCTGCCCTTCCTTTCCATTGTATCCGTTCCACAGAAAGGCTCTCGTGGCAGCCAGTGAAACTGTTGCTTTCCAGCAGTTCTGAACTGTGACTGCCTTAATAAAAAATAAAACATGAGAAGAACCAAAAAGTTGAATGAACGTAGCTTTATAAAATGTAAACAAAATTAGCTACACAAACAGAAGTAGTCAAATATGGCAGCACTGATTCTCTCGCCTTTTGTAAGTCTCTAGGCCTTGTAAATACTCTGTTGCCCACTCCCCATGCCCTTACCTTTAAAAACTGACCTTGGAGAATTTACATTTAGAGTACTTTCGTTTGTAGATGGTTTCTGCTAAGTTGTCAGGATCTGAGTGAATCTGTTTAATCCCAAATGCCAATGTTACTACTTAACTTATAAAATAACCATATGGGTCAGAAATTCTTACAATCAGCTTTGATTGAGCTAAGTGACTTGTGATTTATCTCATGATATTGTTTGATCTGAAGCAGAGAAATATATTAGAAGACTCCTGCACGTGTAGTTTAAATAAAAAATAAAATATGGTTATGCTAAGAGTATGCAGAAACTTTTCTGTTAATGCATCTCCACAAAATCACAATCAGGTGCCTTTAAATAAGGTATTTAATTCCCTTTGTTGTTTTGATATAAGCAGTTCATATATTAAAAAGCAACAACAAACAATAAACCAACCCTAGTTGTATCTTCTCGTACCCTACCAGTAACTTTGCCATGTATCAATAGCTTTGATTAATGTGTGAGCTGCAAAAAGGTTTATATAGCTTGCAGAAAGTGTGACTGAGGTCTGAATTTCATTTTGGAAAGCTTCCCGTTTTCCCCTGAATATACCAACTCACCAGCAGCTTTATTTTGGTTTTATTTGTTTCTTGCTGAATGTGAGCTATGTGGTTTAAAATACATATGTTTGCAAATATTTGTAAACTGAGTAATCTTGTGAGGTTAAAGGATTAGTCTCCATTCTTCTGGAGCCACTGCAGGTTTTTTTTGGACAGAGTGACTTTTTTGTTGTTAAAGCTCTGTTCTCTCCTAGTGCACACATCTCCTGAGTCTCTTGGCTCACAGAGGCCAATGCACTTTGGAGAACTTCACGTGCCGTGATGGGAACTGAGCATACAAGGCACAATGTGAAAACGACGTGAAACCTGAGTTTTCCGAGGTAAGCCTTTCCCTCAAGCTCTTCGCCTGATTAGATTCCCACTCTCAACTTCTGCCAAAATCAGCTGGGGTATTTCTGTTGTCTTCTGTGTACTTCAGGGTACCCTTGTATCCTTTGGGCTGGAACTGAAAGAGACTACCAAGTACCATAGTTTAGAAATTACTACCTATAAATGTGGTCATTGTGAACTGAGAGTACTTCACCACCAGGAGGCATGCAGCACCTGCTGGGCGGTAGATAACAGCTCCTGGAGATAGCAAGTAGTTAAAATCAGTTTGAAAAAAAGCATGATTCTTTATTTCTTTAATTTATCATAATGCTCTAGGTAAAGCTGTACTTCATCATATTGGAAGATTAACTAATAAAATGATGCGATCACAGTTCCTCTGATGTAAAAATAGCATGAATATATATATATATATGACTAAATAGATTATCTTTAATGATGTAATGTATCACTGGGAATTGGAATAGCATAATTGTTTAATAGCTGATACCATCTCTAACCATTTGATAATTGCTAATTATAATTAGCCAGTGTCTTACGTAAAAGTAAGCGAGTCCAAAGGGCAGTATGTTGTTACTTGCAAACCCGTAAGCCTACATAAATAACCCCTAGGTATAGTGCAGTGGTTAAAGGAAGGGGTTCTGGCAGTTCGTTAACAAGAATCTTAAAAATTACCTACCAGCCAATTGAAAACAAAAAAGTGCTGATACATGCCATGGGTAATTTTTGCTTGTGATGAAGTAAGAATTTGTCATCTCGTGAAGATGGCCCTGCACACTGGCCTTTAATTCATCTTTTAAAGAGTTGAAAAAACAATCAGAACCCACCCCCCCAGAACAAACAAACCACC
>JANZLQ010000089.1:42480624-42503288 GCA_026212715.1 Elanus axillaris | reverse complement strand
TTTTGGGGGGTGGGGGGTGGCGGGGAGAGGTCTGAGCCCAGAAGTGCAGCAGCACCTTTTAATCAAAAAATTAAGAGAATTATCAGAAAGCTTGAAAAGCAAGTTAAATGTATGGAGATGTTAGCTGGGAGAGGGGGTTAAATGGTTGTAGAACAGGAAGGGGAAAGTCTTGCAGTCTCTGCAGTTACATGTATGTGCACATAAACACTTTCAGGCTTTCACAAGTTTGAGCTTTGCTTACTTTGATATTCTTGAAGCTCACAAGATTATCTCACCTGCTAGTAAGAAAACTACATTAACTTCTAAAGGGCTTCGTTGTTGCACTGAGGAGTGGCACTACCAACATTTTGTTCACAAGCAAAATTTTGATAATTATCTTCTAGATGAGTAAACCCAAAGTAAATAAACACTTCTGAAGGGGGCTAAGACTTTTACAGCTTGTTTTACGGCCCCACAGGAAACCGGTAAGAAGGGCAAGGCCAGCGTGTTCTGGAGACGCTGCTGAGAGCACACGCTGGTGTGAATTCATCTGCATTTCCTCGTAGCTGCTCTGCCTGGATCTCTCTGGTCTGGACTCCTGTAGGGAAATGTATCTTGCTGGTCAGAGAAGAGGCGGCCGTGTGCCCGAGTAACAAGCTGCCCTTCGTGCACGTTGCTGCGTATGGTTAGCCACTGGCAGGAAGTCTGAGTCTGCCTTTTGTGTACCTATGTTTTGGTAACACCTCAAATAGAGATTTGATTTCACAGCAGATGAGGTTCTTGTCTGACTTTTGACAGAAGGACTCTGCTGCCAACACGTCAGCATGGTACAATTTTTTTTTTTAAATCAAAACTTTTGTGGATTATTTGGATTTAGTGACAGAAACTGTTCTCAAATTCATGTAATATTTTCATGACTTCACTGCAAAATGGTTAAAAATTTGCTTGGTTTAAAACAAAGCACTTGGAGTTGTATGCAGTTGCTTGCTCAACCCAGACCAGAACTTTTTTTGCTCTCACATACTGAACATTGTGGAGAACTGCAATAATCCATGGCTGACTAGCATTTGTGCCAAGCTCTGTGAAGCTCAGATTGCCTCCAAGGGAGGCAGAAGGGAATGCAGTTGTTCTTATGCAGGGTGCTCTGACCTAAGAGATGCGCTCTGCTTGTTCTCACCCATCTCTGCTATAAAAAGAATAAGAAACATCTGGCAGAGAGGCCAAACAGAGCAAATCTTTTCAATGCAGATGCTTTGGAAAGTAGTGTAAAAATACGGAGCTTATGTTTTCTTTGTTGTTGAAACATATTACGCTTTCCCTTACACTGAGCTTCTGCTCCACCATTCTTTTATGGATGGTCTTTTGTTGGCTTTTCCCTTTCCCCTCAGAATTTTGGTTAAAGCTTTCTCAGACAAAGTAAGTGCACTTCCCTTGTGACTACATAGAGAAAACACCTGGTAGGTTGTGTATGAGCTGGATTTAACTTCTAGGTCATAATATGTAAGGATGAGGGACCAAATTCTGATCCAGTGATGACATAGGTAAACTCCCCCTCATTTCCAAGGATTCAGAATTGGCTGTAGAGGACTTAACTTTGCAAATCCAAGTGCCTCTGGCAAACGCATCTGGCTCACTTTCTTCCAGCACTCCTTTTTTTTTTTTTTTCTTTTTTCCCTCCCAGTTCAGATGTTTATGTGAGTGCTCTCTGTCTTGAATGACTGAAAGTCTGGATATATTTGAGGGTATAAATGATATTAAATATATCTAGCAAATGCCATCAATTCCAGTCAGCTGGAGGAGCCTTATAAAGATCTCGTACCCTTATCTCGGCCAGCCCTGCTTCTCTGTTTTCTCCTGACTGTGAGAGGATGCAAGCTCCCCATAGCTGCCGCCTTCATAGCATGGCTTTCTGTAACCTTCAGAGCCCTGTGCAAGGGCTTACTGCCACTTAATTCGGTGCTTGGGATGCCCCAGGTGAAGCTGAAATGACAACTAGGTGGCGTTTTTTACAGCACTTAAATTTATAGTGGGTAGAAAAGCTCAGAGATGAAAGAAACCCTGTGTTATTTCATATGGATAAATGATTTTTGAAGCAAGAGAAGTAGTACTCTTAATATTAGTGGCACATATCTGTATAAGCAGTGTAAAAAATATTTGGAGTCAGTATCTGCCTTGAAGGACATGCAGTGCAAGTATTGAACTAGAGTTATTTGTTTTTCTTGGTATTGAGATAAGCAGCGTGTGCGTAACAATTTTTACAATTTTATTCCATGTATTAAAAAGACAGTAAAATACATCCTTATGGTTCTAAGAGGAACAGTAACCTCAGGAAAACTTGTTTTCAGCAGCCTTAGTGTAGGAGTGATAGAAGGTAGAAAAACATAAAAAGATTTCCAAGACTGTTTTGCTTATTAGGTGCTGAGAAGCCTATTTTGTTTGTTTCTAGGGAAGTATTGTGTCTCAAAATGTCTGTAACTCACTGTACTAGTTATAAATTTTTTGCTTGCAAAATCATAGCATTGATTTCACAAGATTTATCACAAAACTGATGTCAATTTAATGGTCCTAGAAGTTAAACAAAGGAAAATGTGAGCAAGACAATTACTCTTTCAAGCATTTACTTCAGAAACTTCAGACTAATCAAAAAAGATTAAGACCTTAATGAGACAAGTATATGAAGTGACTTTGCTATTTTTTTAATAATAGACTGTAGACAAGAGACAGTTCTGTAACAGGGAGACTAAGCGGCATGATTTATTGGCCCAGCTAAACAAGTATGCATGGACTAAGACCCCAGGTCTGTGGCTGAAAACTTCAAAGCGAACTAGGTTGTGGGGAAGGAACTCGGCAGGCAAGGTTCCCTGCAGACCTGTTACTGAATGAGTAATGCAGCTGTAAATGACAGACAGGTTGTCATGTAAGCCTTTACAGCGAGAGTCTGGGTGAGAAATTTTTACTGAAACATAAACAGGATTTTTAAACAACTTTCACGATCACTAATGTTTAAAATCATATCACTATTACTAGCAATAAAGTTATAGAAAGGTGAAATAAGTTTTAATGGAGTGTAGAAATTTAGCATTTAAAAAGTATCTGGCTTCAAGTGAGACTTGAGTTTTATTTGAGAATGGCACTTGTTTTTCTGCTTAAAAATCCCTACTCTACAGGATGGATCCAAATGTGCCATGCATATGTCACTGGCTTTGTTCCAGTTAAGCTCGGCCTTCCTACAGTTTGATTTCTTTGTTTTCTGTGCAGTGCATAAAGGTGGGTGACACTTAACCAGCTCGGCAGAACTTCTGGACATGTGATGCTTTACTCAAAAACTTAGTTCGTTAGGTAGAATCAGATTCAGCTTTCTTTCAGAACCTTACTGTTTTACACCTTGTTTTGCTCAAGTAGGAAAACGTTTGATATGCAGAGTTCATGAGTTTGAGAAGAGCTGAACTGTTTGAACGTGCAAATGTCTGATTTCGTGTGCAAGTCCCAGAATAGCATCCTAAATCAGACATGCAAATACAAAGATTTTTGCACTGGAAGTTTCAGAAATCTGTTCCTTCAAGTCACGTGCTTTCAGTAGCTCTGAACAGGACTGTGGGACGCTGTACAGAGGGAATGTTTTAGCTTCAGTTCCTTTCTGAACTGGCTTGACAAGTGAATGTGGAAATTTCCACTGTCTTTCTGGATGTACACACTGTTCTTCTCCATTATTCTGCTATTCACCAATATTACAAGCTATAGTTCTGTGTTAAAACTGAAATACTGCACAGAAGCAACAGTCAGCAGGGAATTCAGGAATGCTGAACATAACATACTTCCAAACTTGTTAAGCCATTGCACTGAGAAGTTTAAGACTCCTCTCGTTTAGGTCTCCTCCCCTCTACTTTCCTAGGCATCTAACACTATTCTGTGCTGGTTTTTCTGTAGTTTCCTGTTCTTCACTAATTCCTGTGGTTACTGCCACATATGCAGCAGTCGGCACTTAAATTTCATACGCGAGATCCATTGCCTAAATCGTATCAGCTTGTGATACAATTTTGAAACTTAAACTGACTGTTAACAGTTAGAGATCAAAATATCTATTTTATATACATGTATATTGAGTTCAAAACACCTTAGTTCATTGATATCTGAAAGTAGCTCAGATGATCTTAGTAGTGCTTTGAAGATGGAAAAAACACTCTGGGAATGATTGGTGTGTATCAGAATTACTGCAGCTGCTACACATTGGTGTCTTTAGCTGTTCAGCTGCTCTAATCAAACTTCAGATGGCAACTGAGGCATGCTGTTGGATAAGACACAGAAATGATATAGAAGAAAATCATAGTTGTTTTCTCTGTGAAACATGTCAAGACTTCATTTCCCTGCCAGGTTTGTGATAATTGGGATTTTTGTTTATGTATGAACCGTACTCTAATGCTTTAAAATTTTTGGTGTATTGGTGAACGTTTATTTTGTGTGCCAGCATCAATCCACCTCTGTTGTGCTTTCAAAATGATTGCCAGTTGATTGCTAGTGTCTCGTATAAAACAACTATCTAGATAAATACAGGGAAAAGTACATTTAAAGTGCATTCAGAGCTAAATAGGCTTTTAACGAATCATGGCAACTACACGTCATCTTGAGGAAAGCTGTGCTTTGTGCCAGACTGAACGGCAGGAGAGCAAAGGGGAAGGGGGTACATAGCCTTCTCCCCAGTCTTTCTGAGCTCATACAGTTTGGATCAGTATGTCTCTCTTCCCTGGTGCTTTAATGGATTTGGTCATGTGGACAAATTCTGATAACTTGCTCTTTTCTTTGTGTACTTGGGCCCCCAGACGGCATGACGCTACAGGACAACCCAAGCACAATTTGTTGTGTCTACATTAAATGTCCCTGGAATTGAACGTACAGTATGTAGCTGTAGCCTGGAAATAAAGCTCTTCCACGATCTCTTTTGCACATGGCTTATAGTTGATACTTACGTGTTAAGACTGAGACAAGATAAAGTTAAGCAAGGCCATGCCCTTAAGGACGTCTCTGCACAAGGCAGTTGTGCAAGCTGTGGCACTTGAGCTCGCGCGTGCCTGCTCGCTGGCACGGTCCCGCTGACCGGGGGGTGAGTTCCAGCCTGCCTTGGCGTGACGGGATGCTGCTGGGAGGGGGCTCTGGGCAGTGGCTGGTGGGATGGGTTGCAAGCAGATGGGGAGATGGGGAGACTTCGAAGCGTGGCTGAAAGAAATACAGTGTCGTCAGTTACAGACTGAAAACAAGGACTGCAGTAGGAATGTTTTTGGATCAAGTTGTTTTAAGTGTTCCTGAAAATTGCTACTTCGGCTAAAAGATCATTTACTAGGTTCAAAAATACCCATCTGAGAGAGGGGTAGAGAAACATAGTGTATGCCGTAAACATCATTATATCGTATTTTTCGTTTTGAAAAAAAAATATGTTATTAAGTAGACTATGTAAGTGACTTTTGCTGAGAAGAGAACACTTGGCACTCCGCTGCCTTCTACCCTGTAAAAGTGCTAGAACTCTGTTTGTGTTGATGCCAGTGGTAATACACTGCTATCTTGTATCCTGTACCGGTTTCCTGAAGATAAATTGGTAGCAAAATAGGGCTGTAGCCTTCCTTGCCTGCACTGAAATGACTGATGCTGTTTCAAGGGACAGCTAAAGCTGTGCTCACGAGCTGCCATGTGTGCCGAGTGCCTGCCATAGGGACTGTGCACGAGCAGAGTCTTAAGGACTGGACGACTTGAACATCAGTGGTAGGGAGACTTGTGGTTTTTTCTCCTGTGTAGGAATCTCTCGAGACTTGGTGGGCTTTTATCCAAAACCACATGAATGAAATTTTCTTTTTTATTCATTACTAAAATTCTTCCCCACATTCTCATTAAATGTATTTAATTATCTTAGGAGAAACAACTGCTGAATTGCCACAAAAATGCATGCAACCACTAAAACCAGTGTCTGAGATTGTTAGTGATGGGATCCTTTTTTATGTGGACTGTGAAGTGAGAGGCCACTGCTCTAGTTTATCCTGGTATGTCAGCAACGCTTTTTTCAAACAGTTGATTACTGACTGTCTCCAAACTGTATTTCATTCCAACCACGGTTAGTGCTGCAAAGGAAAATGCCATCTGCAGCAATGCTTGGGCAATTTGACTCGACTCAAGGAAGGATTTCCATCTCTGATCCCCCTTCTTTTCACACGTCTCAGTAGCTCATTCTTCTAGGCATTGCAACAAAGGAGCATATGATTTGCATAAATTGAAAACACTACTTTGTGCTTTATGAAGGTGCTGGTCTTGCCAATAGTTTCAAGTCTGTCAAACTGAGGTTTGCAGAAATATAAAAATGATATTTTGTAGGTGTTGATGGAGATCTTCTATGCTTATCTACAGGAAAGGTGGTAATTCTTTGTTTTCCTGATGAAGTCCTTATTTTCCTGCTAAAGCTTTAGGAGCACTCTGTGTGAAGTCATTCTTGCCTTAATTATTCCAAGTGTATAAGTCAGAAGTGCTGCAGTTTCAGCTGAAATTGTGGCCACACCCCCTCTTCATTACTTCAGTATTGCATTTCTAGTTATGCCAGTACAATTTCCTCCTGTAGGTAGCTCCTCAACCGGCTTGAAGAATCATGTATTAAAACTTTACAAGCCACTTAAAGAGCCTTGCTGACTTTACTGCTTTAGTTTGCAAGAAAAACGTGCGTTTTCTCCTTTCCATTGCCCCCTCTTCTCTTCCCCCACGTGGCTTTTGGAAATTAGCTGTTGGGAATACGAAACTATTATATAAATGTCATTCTCTCTACTTAAGGGAGTTATTAATCTAAAATTGCAACATACCAACAAAATTTTCTCAGCTAGCGGATAATTGTTTCTCATAGCTAGGAATGATGTAACAAGACTCTTACTCATCTTGGCTTGAATACTGACATCTGCCTGAGCTCTTTGTGAGGAGATATTAAACTTTTTTACAAAATCTGACGGCTCTCACATTCCTTTGCTTAGGTGTATGCTGCTGTAGTAACTCTAGAAGCTGCTGCACATACTTCCTATTTCTGGTGGACTTGGCTATTACTGCTGTGCTTATATTTAACACTTTCTACCATGAAATATGCTGTGATCTGTCTTAAGAAACAGAACTGATAGTTATTTATCATGCTTCTTGCTATATATATATCTAGGCACAAGGAAACCTTTGCCTATGTAGTTGATACTCACTTGGTAATGTGTCTTCATTCTGTGTTTCTTTTGCTTGAGACAGATTGCTCAAGCTTACTACTAGCAACGCAGCACTCAGACTTTTGATTCATAGCACTGCTAACAAATACCTTTTTTCATTGGAAAATTGTTAAATGTGACAAATCTTTTAAGATATGCTTGAAAAGCCCTTTCCCTCTAAATTTGCCTGGTGGTATTGACACAAGGTGAGACAGAAAGGAGTGGAGAAGGCCAGGTCAAGGAGAAGGCTGAAGGAGCTGGAGGACTTGCGTTTGGTTCCCCAGACCTTCTCAGAATCTGTGGTCTGGTCTGTATCCACATTTTCCCAGGCTTCACTTTTTTTGTTTTTATTCCCACCCCCCCTTCCCAGCTAGCACAAGCCTTCATAGAGTTTGAAAGCCTTTTCAAGTGTTTCTAATGGTGGCTTAAAACGCTTTGCCCAAAATTTGTTAATAAAAAGTGTGGAATGATGGGCAAGAGGCTAAGAAGCAGAAGTCGTCACTGGTATGTGTAAATGATATTGAAAGAGATTTTTTTTTTTTTTCTTTCTTTCCCTATTTCTACCTTGGGTTTTCCTGCCAAGTCTGAGGTGAGGTGAGTACAGTCAGATATGACTGCCTTCTCTTGCTGTGCTGTCACACAGTTGATATTTCAAATTTTTCACAGAATGTCTGCCATTGTTCACAGAGAGAATTGCATTTCTTTGATATTTAAGGACATCTCTCATTTCTGAAGTAATTACCCTGAATGATTTTAAGGGACTAATTCCTGAAGGCAGTGAGAAAACTAAGCTTTTGTGGGAATTGTGTCCCACCGAACTGGAGCTCAAAGTTCCTGGCACTTTGGTCAATTTTATCAGTTAGGACTTTTCTTGTTGTTCTTCAGAAGACACCGTGTCTTTTCTTAAAATGTATTGGTGTAAGGCTGTGTGCTGCAGCACAAGGTTTGGTGACCTGGGAGGGTCCTTTCCCTTCCGTTTGTCTGTGACCACTTATCTCTAATCTGTACTTCTGCTTCCTTCTGTGGATTTTTGGGTTTTTTTGGTTTTGGTTTTTTTTTTTTTTTCTGATCAGGGGAGGGGTAGAAGTAATTCGTTTAAGTTGCAAGTGTTGTGGAGCTCTATCAAAATTTAAGGATGATAATTTACAACATGCTTTATGTAGCATCCGTTTGGCCTTCTCTTTGTCAGCATTGTATATTTTTTCATGTGTCAGCCCTTAGGATGCTAAACATAGCAGTAACAAAGATGTTTTGCTTTGGCTATAAATGTGGCTGGCATTTTCTCTTAGAGTTAATAATCAAGGGGGGAAGAAAGCACTCGAACACCACGGTTTTGCTTTGCTTTTCAGCAGAAAGTTCTAGATAAACGGGTTTATCCAGAAATATTGTCTGACTTTTCTCCTGTGCCAGACTGCCCATTTTGTTTTGTCCATTTCCATGCTCACACTGTTCTTTGGTCCTGTGCAAGGAGCTGATGTGCTCCCGCAAGCCACTGACTGTGGGCTCCTGCCCTGCGGTGGGTCAGCTCACCGAAGCGAGCGTGAGACATGAGCTGAGGCTGTGCCAGCTGGCCGGCCCGCAAATGCCGGTGAGCGGCAGATGCGTCCTCGGCATGGGAATGAGTCTCTTGGGGGTCTGTCTGCGTCTTGCTGCCCTCTACCCGCTCTGCTGCTGTGGAGAGCCCAGAACCTCACATGAGGTTTTCCTCCTGAGCCTGTGGAAATGTGCTGAAAGGAGTGAGCCTTTTCCACTGGCACAAACAGGTTGTATTTAAATTGTTTGTAGGCACCCAATGTACCATAGAGTCATTAGGAGGCTACGTTGTATTTCCAGATGTAGCTTTTTAAAGTAACTTTTATTTTGAGACCAAGACAAGCCAGGGAGTCTGAATGACAATGTCTAACACATTAGCTCATTCCCGCAGATAGTAGTTTTCTTGGCTTTGATGGCTGACTGGGGTTTAGTTCTCATTTCTGATTTCTTCTGGAGATCTGACAAAAGAAAGTGCTGATCTTGCTGAACCGTTCAGTCGCACAGGCCCTTTGCAGCGGGCAGGTATCTGGGAAGGGCTGTCGGGAGGCTGGGTGGAGGCTAGCAAAGCCCAGGAAAATATGCTGGGTCAAATCCACTCCTGGTGTAAATCCACTGACTCTAAAGACTTTCATGCCTTCCCTGCTTTTTGTTGAAGTAGCAAAGAAGTCAATGCGGAAAATGTCTAATTTACAGGAACTAGCACAGAAAAAGTATCAGAGAGAGAGTCTCAAGAGCGAGGAGCCCCGAGGCTGGATGCTTGAGGCTTCCAGTGAGGCAGCATCTGCTGCTGGTGGCTACACATTGTGACAAGGTACTGAGTGGCAAATGCTGAGGGCCTGGGTCTGGTGGCCTGTTGAAGAAGCCAAGAATGTTTTCCCCTCCCTGGTCCCCTGTGGCCGTGCCAGGGGTCCCTACCTGGCAGGAGGTGACGTTCCTCTCTCCCAGCACCAACCAGAAAGTACGATGGGGAGACCCCGTGCCCCTGGGGTCAGGTCAGTCCCCAGCCAGATGGCTTTCTCCTCCTGGATATATGGGGAAACCACTGCAGGTGGGAAATCGGACCTGTGTTGTGTCATAAGGCTGCTGTAATTAATGGCCGGTTTGCTTCTGGAAGCGGCTGCCAGAGAAGTACGCTGCAGGACTCTCCACTTTAACATTGGTTTTGTGATCACCTCTAGAATAAACTTGCTTAGGCAGCTAAAGCCAGAACTTGTGTTTCTAGCCAGAAAGAATTCAGTCTATGGAAAAACAGTAGAAGTTTCTGTTTGCGGGAGGATTACAGCAGGGATGACAGTCAAAGTTCCTGCTTGTAGCAGGACTGCAGAAGGGATGAAGTTTCTTGGGAACTCAGAGTTTCCACTTAAATACAGACTGTGATAATTTTATATTTTCCTCTTTGCGGCTTGAAGTAAGACTCCTTCTGAAGATGATTTTTTCTGTTTTGTAGAAGCTGAACCTTCTGTAATGCATTTTACAATTTTAAAAATACCCCTTTTCTTGCAAAATCACATTTTATTAGAGTTAACAAAACTGCAGACAGAGATATGTTATTTCAAAATTAGATGTATTGTCTCTGTCGCTCAGAATTACTCTATATTTAGATCCACTCTGGACTTAAAACCTGGCAGTTGTGTATTACTTAGTAAGGGTGAAAAGCCCTCTTGCTATGTGTGAACTGTGTTGCAGTATGCGGTTGACCTCGGGGACACTTTCCGTTGACTCCTATGAAAGCTGGATGAAGGCCAAGAGTAACATCCTTAATGCAGGCTTCCAAGGAACCCTTTTTTTCCCAGGATCTGGCAACTGCCCTCCTTTCCTGTGCCCTGTTGCCTGTGTGGCCTCCGCAGGAGCCTCTGTGGAAGGCAGCAGTTGCTGTGCATATAGACCTCCTGTTCCCCGCTGCATCCCTGGAAGCGTAAGGGGTGCAGAATTCGGTGATAATTGCACATTATGTCATAGTTGAAAATGTTACAAGAAGCTTGCTGAAGCTAGCTGATGATGGGCTGAGACAAGAACACCTGGTTGCTAATCACTGGCATTATTTAAAAGTAAGGGTTATGGGTCTCTCATCTTTGATACCATTCACATTCTGAGACTATTTCTATTAAGTTTTTCATCAGTCCTTTTTGGCTGGTCCTTGGTCAAATCTTAGCAGTATTTTCAGTCTTGTTAATATTCTGAGTATTTCACTCAGCTCTGTTAGTCACTGGCAATGGCTGCCTACTCTCTTGCAGCTTGTTTGATGTTTTTACGTGAGAACTATAGGATGCGCCTTCCAAAATGCTTTTGTACTGATTGGATCACAAAGTCTAAGCTGTGGGAGTGAAAACTGCCTGGAAGTCAGCAGGTACTGACATTCTGATTTGCCTTTTTTACTTGGTCTGTGCAAATCAGCAAGTCACTTCCCGTTCCTGTCTTCATTTTCCCATAGGCAGAATGCAGACTCTTGGAGCCTATTTAACATTTAGAGAAGCGGCTTGAGTTACTTGCTTAGCTTGTGCTATTATTATTAGTCAGAAATTATATATTTAAAGGTTTTAGCGAGTTATAATTATTATAGATAGTTTTCACTTCATAACGGTGAGAAGGGGGACTGGCTCTGCTGTGATGGCGAAAACTGAGCCACAGAAATGATGAGCCTCATGGACTCAACTGGATCATTGCAATTGCGAATACGTTGAAGTCACTTGAGCTTTGGCTTGAGGATCTTGAGTCTGCTGGAGACCTTGCAGAAATTCTGCAGCAGCTCTGGAACCAGCTGGGCACTGCGGGTGTTATAAAACATAACAAATGACTCTGTAATGAATCTTCAGTCAATAGACAGTAACGATCGGTTATTGCAAATCCATTGATCTTAATGCTTATTAAAATTATTTGATATTGCAACATTTCTCAGAATTATTCTGCGGCTAAACCCCGTGTGTATTCCTTCACTAACTTAATAAGAATGAATAACACGTTTCCCATTGAAAATAGATGCGTTACCCTGGCCTTTTTTCCTGGCTGGTGGATAGACTGTGAAAGTACTGCAGAGAGATAATCCTGGTTATCCCTTGGAAAAAGCAGGTTGGCTACAAAAGGGACATCAAATGACAGACAGCATGATGTGTCTCTCCAAATTCCTTATGTTCAGTCAGCAGTAAAAAGGGAATAAAAATAAAGAACAAAAATCCCATTTATAAGGATTTACAGAAGTAAGATCTAATGATTTCTTTATTTTTTCAAACTTTACAGAAGTTTTAATACTCATGTTAAGTGTATTGGTTTTGTAGTGAAAATTCTTGTCACTACATTCAGTTTCAATACTTGCAGCTCTGAAGGTAATAAAATGTGGAGGAAGACCTCTAAGAAAACCTGGTGTTTAGTCTGTGGGAAATTGCTGTAGGTCAGAAGTTGCCATTAAAGAAGCAATGACAAAACGACTACACGGAAACTCACCATTTTCCTATTCTTACCAGTGGCTCTGCGATTGTCCAGACTGCATTTCAGGGCAAATCTTAGCTCACAAATCCCTAAAGCACTCCTTGGTTGTTATTAGGCTGTTAGAAACTTAAGGTAGTATCCAGAGCTGCAAATTCCTGTAGCGTTGCCTTACATTTGCATTTGCAGGTGCTGTTTGATACTATTGGGTTGACACTTGAGCTGAATTTTATGCATGAAATATACTGCAGTAAAAAACCTCATCTGTTCTATCTTTTTGGCATGTTACGTGAGGAGCTCTAATGCTAAAATGAGTATTCAAAGGCCTGCAGGTAGGGTGTACTAGTGTAATTATAGCTCAGTAATGGCCACCTCAGAGATTTGTCAGAAATCTGCTTTTTTAAGAATTGAAAAATGCATTCCAGGACAGGAAAATCAATGTATTTCCTTTTTCCCTTCTGTAAAAGAAAAAGAACCAGAAAGGTGATTTTGGTTTCTTGTACTCTAACCCCAACTGGCACCCCAGTGAGTTTAAGAAAATTCACTTTAAAAAAAAAAAAAAAAGCTTGGAAGGAGAAGCTGCTTAAGGAGTGCTGTAGGGGAACACTGCTGGCTCTGCTGTAGGGCGTGCTGAGCTCTGGGCAGAGGGGCCGTGGTACCCACCGCACGCAGGCGTGCATGCAGGTGCAGCACTGCAGCTCTGCGAGTGGGACGTCTGGTAGCGCAAACCGGGTCCTCTGTAACTGGTACACAGAAAGAGGCCCCGAAGAGCCTCTGGCGCGGTCTGCGTTATTTATCTAGGCTGGGCTGGCTGCGTGAGTGTCCGTGGCTGGTGGCACTGCCTCGCAACGGGGATCATGTGGGCACGGTGCTTCCACTAATGCAGAGACCAAGGGAGCGAAGCTGGGAGGGGTGCGAGCGAGAGAGGTGGGTGCCAGGACTTGTGTGCTGATGAGCTCACTGTTCCTGAGGGCAGGTGGGAGATGAAGGATGGGAGGAAGATCTCTGAATTACCAAACTGTGGGGTTGTTATCGCATTTGACTTATTCTTTTCCCTCCTTTCTTACTTAATTCATTTTTATTCATCGTAGTTACCGCTTTCTATTTCTTCCTTAGGCCCAAGTTAGCATATAATATAAATGAAGCAATAAGGTAAATGTCAGTACTACATTGACATGGTAACACTTTCAGAAAACTTTTTTTTTTTTCCCATAGTAGTGTGTCTACTGAGGTAACATATTTTCTGCTTTGGTTTTAAATGGCTTGACTTTTAACATCAACCAAATGCCTTCTGCACTATTATTTTCTTCTAGTTTTCATACAGCTTTGGTGAACTGAATGGTGGAGCAAATGGACCTTCTTGCACTGCTGAGATTTGTTCCAGTGGGATTTCTATCAGCTCTGAACAGTCAGAATTAAGCCATGATCCTAAATGCTCTGCGGGGTATTTTGAGAAAATGTACCACTAGTGTCTAGTATGACTCTTGGCATTTGACTCTGCTGTGTTTGAAAAGGAAGAGTTGTTCAGAACAATTCCTCTTCCCCTAATGCATTAGCATTTACTGCACGTTTCATTGTGATGAGTGAGCGTCAGCTGGTTTGTTCCAAATAACGGGCCAACATTCAGTGATGATTTCAGTTTATTCAAACTGCTGTGGCCCAGACTTCCCTGAGATTTCCAGTGTGCTCCTCAGCTCCAGCCTGGCCACAGATGCTGGGAGAACACTTATCCAGTATGTCTGGGTCTGGCTGAGAGCAGGAGGTAGGCAGACATGTGAAAAAACAGATGGAGGGGGAGAAGAAAATATGTTCCCAAACAAGAGTATTTTGGGTTCTAGTTTTAAATAAGTTTTGTGTTTCATTTTAGCTGAATGAATGATTTTGTTTGTAAAAAACAGAGAGAATTAAAACTAGAATGTTAGTGTGAGATTGGCTTGAAAAAATGCATTTGTTGGGGAAAATAGCATTTCGCAATGATAATCTTCTTGCAAACATACAGAAGTCTTTTAGATTTGCCAGTTCTGTGAATGCATTGTACATATGATGTCTGGGGGACATGCAGGTACTGCTCAATTTCTCATGCTTTTGAATTTAATTCTGACTGAACTGCAGGTTGCTGCTAACTTCAAGTCTTCATAACACAAAGCTGCTGCTAAAAACAGTTCTTGAGAGCAGGGAAATTACCCAGACTCATTCAGAGCCCTTCCATGATTTAATGATGGTAATACTGTTTTCAAATACTATCGTAGGATACACCTTCTGTTGGCACAAATTGAATGTGACCCACATTTCCTCAAAGCATTAAGATGTTCCAAAGATCACTAGGATGACTTTACAGCCTTTCCGAGAGAGTTGTGTAATTCACCTCTGGTGAGCCTACATTTTTCCACTGGGCATAGTAAGAGTTTGAATACATACTGCACTGCCAGACACCTGAGGTAGGTATGACTTCAGGTGATGAATAATTGGCGGCCCAAGGTTTTTAATCTTCCTTTAACCTTTCTCTTACAAATATATAAAAATGCCAAATATTTGTGGTACTTTGGCTAAACCTTCTCTTACATAAAAAAATGTCTCTGGGGTCGTTTGTGTTGGTGTTTTCAGCAGCTGTTGAGAATTACTCCTAGTTGTTTTCCTTTCCCTCTCCTATTAACAAGAGGAACAAATTAAGAAGGTCAGGATGTGCTGCTTGAAAAATGAAAGAGAAAGCTTTACTAGAAATGAGGTCTGCACAGAAATTTGGTCTTTGTTCTGTAAAGCAAGACTTGTTTGTTTAAGTTGGAGCGCCCTTTTGCACATTGCTGCTGAAAGGTGCGCACGTGGCACCTCTCCTGCAGGTGCTGGCGAAACGGCTTGGGGGAAGAAATATGAATAAGAAATATCTTTGGGGGGAGAACATGAAATACATCCTATGGTGAGGGGCAAATTTTATCTAAAAATCATATGAATCGGACAGCAAAATGGTTTCTGCTAGTTATCTTTCCTTCAAGATTTGGAGTGCCAAACTGTAGCACAGGCTTTTGCCTGCTCTATTCCTGGCTGTTTATAGGAATATTGCGTGTTCCTCTATATTAAATGCTGTAAAGATTCAGCTAGAGAACAGTAGCACTGATTGTGGGATATATTGAAACCTCTGAGGCGACTGGGGAAAGCGTTCATAACCTTCAGAAAGAATTCCTGGTTAAGGTTTTTTTCCTGTGGTGATCAGGGGTTGGTATAGTCTCCTTCGACAATATTTTTTGGGGGGTGTGTATATATATTTTATTTATTTATTTATTTTTAGCAATAGGTTCACTATATTATTAAACTAATGTAATGGCTTCACAGATAGTCTCTTGTGCAGTGTCATTGATCAGTAGGACAGAAAACTGAAGTATGCTGGCTAAGAATAGCTTCGTTGTCAGCACAGGTCAAATACACAGGCACTAGGGAGCTAAAATCCAAACCAAATGTACAGAGTAAGCTTCTTAACACGATGTAAACTAGGTATATTAATGCCCCCCAGAAGTCAACGATTTCCTTAGGGCACTGTACTCATTTGGCAGAGGTAAGGTAATGAATTTTAGACTAAGCAAAACTATCTAGTCAAGCAATATCTTCAAAAGATATCTTAAAAACAATTCCTTCCCTGTCATCTTCAATTTAACACTTCATGAGCTTCTCATACTTATTCTGAATACAGTTGGGTATGGTGAGGGTAGGCAACAGGCTCATAGAGCTGACAAATACTGGGGTCAGATTTGTGACATCACAGAATATGCTGTCTGCAAACATTCCTGTGAAACTAGGATGGGAAATTTAAAAAAGAGCATTAATATGGGAAAAATCACATCCAGAACCAAGGCTTAAGGCCTGATGCTTTCAACATGTTTTGTTTCATGTTCAATTTAATTAATTGTCTTTATGAATGAGGTTGTAATTTGAACAACGGACCATATGTTACCTTTTAGTTCATGTGTAATACAAAATAGCTTTAGAATATTAGACAAGCAAGTATAGTTATCCGTGCTCCTTAATATTCCCCTTACTTTGACCAGGCAGCTCATGCGCTGAAGTCACTTATTTTTGGAGCTACATAATTTTAAATTTCTGACTGGAGTCAATCAATTCAAAGTGGATGCAAACAAAGATATTGAGGGAATGTTGAAGTGTAAGCTGGGGATCTCTTTAAGAGTATTTGCATATCACCTCTGATGCCTCAGCACCCAAGCAGATTTGCTGTTGAGTTCCCGGTAACTGCTGCATGGGTCTGTAGATAGGTAGAGTCAGGACTGCTCTAGCAGTGCCTTTAGTGTGTCCTTGGCTTCTTCAACTGCAGCAGCCCTCATTTTCAAAGCAGATTTGTGGAGAACAGCGACTGAACTAATTTTTGTTCTAATTTATGTTCTGAAATCTTTGAGTGTGCCTCCTGTTTTATTCTGTTCATGTAGCTTAGCGAGCTGTATTGATCAATGCAGACTAGCTGCTGTATGTGACCAAGTCTCTGATGGGAGACATCTTTATCTGTTCTTGGACTCTGCCTAGCACACTGTAGACGTTAGTGGAATGCAATTTTAAATATAGTAATTAATGTATGTGCCATTGAGTTTTATACCTGTCCAATTAATTGTGTAAAGTGTAAATCTCAGGAGTGAAGAGCTCGGGGGGCCAAGAGGAAGAGTGCCTATATCCGTTTTCAGCTGCCAACGGTAACTGTACATAGCCTTTTTCCTAAGTGCTGCCAAGTAGAGAAACTGGGCTGGCTGCTGCCTCTCCCAAGTGAAAGTTTTTTGCAATCAGGAACTCTTTCACTCAAACTGAAGGTCCTCAAATTCCATACGGCTCTGTTATCAGATGCACAGGCTGCTGAAAGGAAGGTGTTTAGTCTGAGTGTAGACTTCATAAACCAAACACTGCAAATAATAGAAATGTTGGATTGTTGCCTTAGACAATTTGTGACGTGCTTTCAAGTTACCTATCTTTCTCTGTAGATACTTCATGTGATACAGAGAAATAAGTCAAGGAGCTGAAGATTATTTTTTTTTCCCCCCCTCGGGACCATGGCTTTATACTGTCTTTAATTTTACAGACTCCAGGAAGGTAGTAATGCCTTGATCAAGTTAATCTGTGTTGACAGTCTTGGCTCTGTCACAGCAAGGCTGTTTTGCTGGGGAAGTACTCATGTTTGGCTCCCTTTCTCTTTTTTGCCATCTCACTTCCTTTGAGTAATCTTAAATTTCAGATTTAAGCATTTACACCGAACAGACTCGTACAGATTGGTGTCCTGGCACCAGATCGATAAACAGGCTGTATTTACGTGGGCAGTGGGAGAAGTACCTGGCTTAATGATTTGCTCAGGTAGTGATGTCCTGCATGGTGGGCTTATGATGAACAGCACTGGTGTGTCCATGTGGTCAGGCTCGGGTATCACCAACCCGTGCTCCTCCCCTGCTTTCCATTGTCATCGCTGCTACCCAAAGCAGAGTTTTCAGGAACTGAGAGCAGGAGAATGGAGCAGGCTTGCATTTCAGCTGCTTGAGCATAGACTTTCGGAGCGGGTCATAAACAGCCGCGCTGACTTTAGACAGCGTTACACTAGCAGGAAAGTTGGCGCAGAAATCGGTCCGTATCCATCATGCTTGTCTCAAAGAGATGTAAAGCAGAGCACCTCTGATGGTGTGCTGCCCTGCAGATGCAGTGCTCTGAACTCTGCGCAAACCTGCGATGTGTCTGCGGGGCTGTGAGCAGAGCTGTGGAGCCATTCGGGCAGGCACGTTTCTTCCTCGTTTAACTTGCAGAGTCAAAAGCACATGGATTTGCGTGGGTGTTTGCGAACACATTCTAGCGGTTACTTTATTTCAGGCCATTTGTTTCTTACTGCTGAAGAGTCTGACTTGTAAAGGCTGGCCAAATTCTAGGAGGTGCCAACATGAAGAAAATCTGCTGGAGAAACGCTGGGAACTCTTTCTGCTGAGTGCTTACCTGCTGGCCAAAGATTGCCTGGTCTGGGTCAGTACAAGAAAGCTACGAACAGTTTCATACCAATTCTTATTTCCTTGTTAAAGAAATTCCTGATGCTACTGCATATTTGTTCTAATAAATATCAGATCCAATATAAATGGTTACTTTCTGATAGTCCTGTTCACTGTGGCTTTAGCTGCTTAATAACAACATCGAAGAGTCTCTCCATCATGTTGAAATCCCCAGCCTTGTTTTCCTAACTCTTTTCCTAATTTTGCAGAGACGGAGTGGGGGCAGCGAGAGCAACATGTCCTTGAGCCGTACAGCACTGGCTGCTTTCTACAGTGGGTTTGGAGAGGAGCTGGGATGTTCCCAGCAGAGTTGGAGGTATGCCTTGGCAGGACAGACTGTGTCTCTGCATGAAGTCAGGCTACAGCATTCTGCATTCATGATGCCTCCCGAGACCCTCCTTGTACTCCATGCCCATCTTGTAGCACTTTAGGTGGGGCCATCTTTGAGCCCCAGAACATTCATTTGTTCCTCTATACTATCTAGGATTCCCATGTTCAGTCCCCAGCCGCCCGAGGCCATCTATACTCTGCTCAGACGATCACCCGAGATCCTCCTTGTTGTCCCTAAGCCTTCCTTTGTCCGTCAGCCTGCCTCAACACCCCTTTCCTCAGTCACAATGCCTCCCGAGACCTTCCTCAATCTCCACAGCACCTTGTAGCACTTGATTTCCCTTTCTCTCTTGTTCCATCAGACCCTCCCTCGCTTCTTTGCTATGCAGTGCTGCCTTATCTTTCTCTGAGCCATCGAGGGTGTCTCTGTTTGGTTCCTCTCTCACTATCACCTGTAGTGGGCCTAGATGCCCTCCAGAGACTCCAAGGCCCTCACTGTGCCTCCAAGCCTCTTCCTACCCTGCCCCATCCTCATTCCTCTACTCCCTGTAACAATGTCTTCCGAGTCCTTTCTTGTACTCCGCAGCACTCTTGTAGCAATTCAGCTCCCTTTTGATTTTATTTTTTGGTGCTTTTATTTTCCTCTTTGCCATTTAGGATGTCTCCGTTCAGCCCCCAACCCCCTGATGACACCTGTACTTTGTCAAAATCCCCTTCAGAGTTCCTCATTGTTATCTCTGAGGCTGCTTTGCTCTCTTAGGCCCCCTTAGGACCCCTCTGCTCCTTTTGCCCCGCTTTTGCAAGACACCCTCTAATGCCTTAGATCCCCATTTTAGCTCAGGAAGGCGTTGCACCTCTCTTACCCTCAGACCTTTCCAGAGTCTGCATTTGCTATCCCAGTCAGTCTTTCTGTCCTCTCACCCACTTGGTGCGTCTCCATTCGGTCCCCAGTCCCTTGAGGACATCTGTATTTTGTTCAATTCCCTTGTGAGCTCATTGCATCCCTGAGGCTTGTCTCTCTGTCCCCTTTGGGACCTCTCTAATCCCTGGGATGATTCTGTCAGAATCTTTTCTAAAGCCATCTTTGTGCTCCAGAGCAGTCTTTTTGTTTTCTGTCCTAGAGTATGTTTCTCTGGTATTTGGTACTCCAAAGATGTCTGTCTATTTTCAGCTCGGATCTCCTGTTGAGTTTTTTTCATAGGCAGTGATAGCCATCGTCTATTTTTATGAACACATCTCCTGTGGTGTTTTTTTGTAGTGTTTTGCAAGTTATTTTTTTTTCTAGCTACTTAGGTGATAATTAGGCGGCTTCATACAGTTTCTGATACATGTCTTGTATTTCCATTGGGTTTTGGTGTTCCAAAGACTCCTTTGGGAGTCCATCTAGTTCTTCTAAGGGAGTCAGTTGGAGACACCTTCAAGGTGACCCTGAATCATCAGCAATTTACAGTAAATAACTGACTTTGCAACCAGAAATATCTTTGAGAAGGGATTCTGCTTTGTCATTCAGTCCTATCCAGAAGGTAGTTCTGGTAGAAGTTAGGCGGCGTGCACGGTCTTGCTGGAAAGGAAGCATAACACCATAGCATTTTGGCTTTTTTACAGGAAACTAAAGCCCATAATTTCTGATGACAATACTGTTATTACATTTAATGAACTACTTTCTTACATAGCTTAGTAGGACATCTGTATTTTTCTGTCTAGGCCCCAGAAAAACTAAGCGTAATTACCTATCTGGTCACATTGCTGATGCAATAGGTGTAGCTGTAGTACAAAAGCAGATCCCGTTATTTCCCGTAAGGGTTACTTTCTCTGGTCAGTGCTTTGCACATGGCAAACTTAAGGCAGATGAGAAAGCACACTGCTGCTTCTGTGTCTGCCTTTATGCCTTCGTGTGGTTCATCCCTCCTCATTCCCAGGTGATTGAGGGAAGGGTGGTGTGGGGGGGCACGGTGTATATGAGCCACAGCCTCTCCCCAGGGAACTCTTTGCGCTCCTGGGTCGTGTTGGTGTCGGTATTCTGTTAATGCCTTCAGTCCTTTGCAGCTTTTGAGTCGGCTCAGCTGTCTGGGTAGAAGTATTTTAATATTTAGGGAAGCAGAGGTGTCTGAGGTAAGAGCTTCAGGACCAGTCGAGACTCAGCAGCATGTGTAGAACAAAGTAACGCTTTTATGCAGCTTCCCCCCCTCCCCAGGTCAATAATTTTGTATTGAGTGTTCATAGTTGGCAAGATAGTTTAATAGTATATTTGTTGGGGGGGGGGGGTTGTTCTAGGTGCATTGTGTTTTTCTGGAATTCCATACTTTACTGAAGACGGAACCTTGGGTTTTTTTTCACCAGTTTTGCTGTAAACCATGTAAGTTGCTGATATCATTTCTCTTAATAGGACTGATGGTGAGAGATTATCTAGCAGGTGTGTCCAGGCCCGGAATGGTCAGGTCTGGGGAGATTTGTGATTCCCAGAGTGAGATTAAGACACAAACGAGGTCAAATGCCGTAAAGAAAAGAAGTTTAATAGTTTCAAAAATATTCACGTAGAGGCAGGAAATAGAGAGAAAGAGAAGGGAAAAAAAAAGTAAAGTAAGGTGCAATAGCTACCACCACGGAGCTGCGGCGTCCCGTCAGTCCGAATCGACTTCACATCAGGTGGGGAATTCCATCGCATGCGGGCTGTCACGGTCCTTTAATTGAGGTGTCTGAGAATCGATGAGCATCTTCCAAGAATTGTTTTGCTTACTCTCTCCCCCCACTCGGCAGTGGTGCACATGCCCAATACCGTCTCTCTGGGGATTTTTCTGTCCCTGCGTTTGGGCGCATGCGCCGGGGAAAGAGCATAAACAGGAGATGTGTGATTTTGTGGTCGGGCAGGTGCTGTGTCACTGCAGCGATGGTAGGGCAAACATCCGTTGAAGCAAGACGTTTCAGCAACGTTGAGACAAACATTCGGTATTAGCACAGTCTCGACAAAGTCCTTTAAAAGGTGTTAGGGTGGAGTTTTAGTATTTCTCAAGAAAGCAGTAGGGACATAAGGCACAGCGTCTTCAAGGTAAGGGATGGCTTATCGCCTTTCCTGATTGCTCACTGGAGTGCCATGTTGTCCCTAGAAGCATTGCCGCTTGCGGCAGGTCCCTTGTAGATTATAAATGTCAAGACTTCACTTCTCGTTGCTTTTGCAGGTGCCCTGCAGGCTGCTGTTGGACTTGGATGCGCATTTCGGGTGAGCTAGGGTAGTAGCAAGGAGGAGCACAGGGATGGTGATTTACACTTCACTTAAGCTTAACAGAGCAAGCAAGCAAGCAAGATGTGCAGCAGCGCAAGGGCAGTAGCTGTTGTGGCAGATCTGTAGGCGGTACAACCTTGTCCTGCAGGCTCCCAGGGTTATCTCCCTGCAGCAGTGGCATAAGGAAGGGAGGAGGCACTTTGCAACACTGGCAGGAGTGTTTACTTTCCTGCCAAGAATTCATTCAAAACGGTATCCATCAATACTGCTTCAAAGTGTTCGGATCAGTCTAGCTTCGAAAGGATATGTTGAATTGTGAGCTGACCTGTTTAGCTTGAGTCCTCCTTTAGGGCACCTGCTAACCTCTCCCTTACTCTGCTGGAATTCCTCTACTGTGGTGTTATATTTTTAATATGCTGAAATACAATGTGTGATTTTTATTTTTCAGATGCGTTGTAAGCGTCTGGTGATGCGCAGCAGATGCCCCATCCTGAGGGATGCAGCCCCTCCACGGAGCAGGCAACGTGGATTATCTGGTGTTGGGTCGATTACCCAGAGTGGATTTGCTGTTGCAGGTTATCCCAGGCGAGTTTAGCTGCTATGGATTACCTGGGTGGATCCCCTGGTGAAGCTAAAGCTGATGCACTGCACCCCTAGCCCGTGCGTGTTCTTGTACATACTTCACCAGCCCACTGCCTCCATCCAGCCCCACCCCTCCTAACCCACCGTCCCGCGCGACTTTTTTTTCGCCGCGTGACCGCGGGGGGGAGGGGGCGCGGCTTCCGCGGCGCCCCCGCCACGTGACTTCCGTCTGTAAAGCGGGGCGAGTGTATTGCGAGGTTCCTGCCGCGGCGTCCCCTCGCCCTGGAACGGTCGCCAGAAGTTTGGCCGGGCGCAGCCAGGGCTCTCCCCAGCAAGCGGCTCCGAGCAGCAGGGAGGTGAGTGGTCCTTCTGCCGGCGGAG